>MJUT01008145.1:103433-128394 GCA_002080005.1 Gigantidas platifrons
TAAGATATTTTTGCGTGTTTTGCTCCCCTGTGATCTATTGACGCGTCAATAGTCTTCAAGAGACTATTGCACGACAGACTATTGAACTGACCTTTGAACCGTTTTTTCATTGGACAACAAATTTCAAAACTTCAAAAATTTCAACAAAAAATTTTAAAGTTCAAATTTCTAAATTTTCAAAAAATTTTAAAAGTTCAAAAATTTCAAAAAATTTAAAAATTTTGAAAATATATTTATATAATACTATTGAAAAACATATGTAATTTAAAAATTATGGACTTTTTACTCTGTATTCCACTTGTTTATTGTTATCTAATTCAACAAATAAATCATTTTCATCAGTTTTTCTACAATATATGCATAAATATATTTAAGTCATGGCCGCTACCTTGCTTCTGTTTAATTAGGAAATAAAACAGTTATTTAATGGGTGTTGATGCAATAGACCAAACTATTTGTCCTTCGGAGCTGGGAATGACCAAGTGTTCTATTGCATTCGGCCGTTGGCCTCATGCAATAGAACACTTGGTCATTCCCAGCACCTCAGGACAAATAGTTTGGTCTATTGCATCCACACCCATTAAATAACTGTATACTGGTACACACTGTCTTATTTAATGGAGCGAAACGCAATATAAATTGGTTGAACAAGGAACCCAAATGGAAATTCAAGCAAAATGTCAAATGTTTTTGTCTTTTGTGTGTAAATTAAAGAATTTTGAGAATACACGACATTGCAGTATAAGCACAATATAGCCACAATTTCGGGAACTATAAAAGTTATTAGTACTCGCCTCGAAACAGAAAGAAAAAATTGTCAGATGCTCGATTTTCTTACTAATTTTAGCTTGTACAAATACATTTTATTGATGGATTGATTGATTATTGTTCAACACCCAACGAACAGCAGTTCAGCTATATTCAGTACGAGAACAAGTTCAGTAATACAACTGTGAAAAAAAACTATATATATATGAGGGAAGGGATGGGTCATCCGGACCAACGACTTCTGACTCGGTGCCACTGGAATGGATCAAGAGCTGGGTAGGGACTAACTATTTTATTATTTGTAGCGGCTACAATGTGCCTACTCTTTTTCGAAATTTCCAAAGAGTTCTTTAGTGTGGAGTGAACATGACATTCTCCAAACACGTTATCCACTATGGTCCATGGTCAGTCTTTCCATATTATAAGCTAAAGAACCCATATCCGCCTCCCGTGGACACTTTGAGCAGCTATGTGGTATTAATAAATACAAATAACAAATAAAGCATGAACATCTTACAAAAAGCCAGTATTTAATCATATTCGTTAATTAATAAGGCATGTGCGAGGATAGGATGTGCTTTGACTATTACAAACGGAACATTTCCATGGTCATCTGTCTCACCGACATTGCGTAACAGTTAATCAAGTCACGATGGCGATCATAACGTTTTCGAAGTGGCGAATTTAACCTTAACACTATATAGCTAGGCGCCTTTGGTTCTGTTACTTTAACGTTATCACTATATAGCTAGGAGCCTTTGTTTCTGTTACTTTAACTTGATCACTATATAGCTAAGCGCCTTTGGTTTTGTTACTTTAACCTTATCACTATATAGCTAGGAGCCTTTTGTTCTGTTACATTAACGTTATCACTATATAGCTAGGAGCCTTTGGTTCTGTTACTTTAACTTTATCACTATATAGCTAGGAGCCGTTGGCTCTGTTACTTTAACTTTATCACTATATAGCTAGGAGCCTTTGGTTCTGTTACTTTAACTTTATCACTATATAGCTAGGAGCCTTTGGTTCTGTTACTTTAACTTTATCACTATATAGCTAGGAGCCGTTGGTTCTGTTACATTAACGTTATCACTATATAGCTAGGAGCCTTTGGTTCTGTTACTTTAACTTTATCACTATATAGCTAGGAGCCTTTGGTTCTGTTACTTTAACTTTATCATTATATAGCTAGGAGCCTTTGGTTCTGTTACTTTAACTTTATCACTATATAGCTAAGCGCCTTTGGTTTTGTTACTTTAACCCTATCACTATATAGCTAGGAGCCTTTGGTTCTGTTACATTAACTTTATCACTATATAGCTAGGCGCCTTTGGTTCTGTTACTTTAACTTTATCACTAAATAGCTAGGAGCCGTTGGCTCTATTTCTTTAACTTTATCACTATATAGCTAGGCGCCTTTGGTTCTCTTACTTTAGTTTTATCACTATATAGCTAGGCGCCTTTGGTTCTCTTACTTTAGCTTTATCACTATATAGCTAGGCGCCTTTGGTTCTGTTACTTTAACTTTATCACTATATAGCTAAGCGCCTTTGGTTTTGTTACTTTAACTTCATCACTATATAGCTAAGCGCCTTTGGTTTTGTTACTTTAACCTTATCACTATATAGCTAGGAGCCTTTGGTTCTGTTACTTTAACTTTATCACTATATAGCTAGGCGCCTTTGGTTCTGTTACTTTCACTTTATCACTATATAGCTAGGAGCCGTTGGCTCTGTTACTTTAACTTTATCATATCACTATATAGCTAGGAGCCTTTGGTTTTTGGTACTTTAACTTTATCACTATATAGCTAGGTGCCTTTGGTTCTGGTACTTTAACTTTATCACTATATAGCTAGGAGCCTTTGGTTCCTTTACATTTGCTTGTTAGTAGCAACCCTCCGTCAAGGAAATTCTGATAGGAAACACAAGCTCTAGAATATTATATAGGTACCTATATGAAATCCGGACACAGAACTACCGTATAAAATCAGGACCTGAAATCAGTAAATAAAATATGGAACCAGCCCATCAGATAAAATACTAAGTCGTTTTTCGTAGCATCTTCATACTAGCACATGTTTTAGCTCGGTAGTTGATTTTTGAAATGCAATGAGTATTATTGACTTTTATTGCACTCCTATATAATAATATTTTCCCGCGGTTCGAAGTATAGCGGGAAAATATTGTATTGTCGGTTTGATACTAATGAATATTCCCTACGGTAATGGTCGAAATTGACCAATGAGAACATTGTCTTGCCGTTGGGAATTTAGGTGTGTTCGTTTGGTTTTCTTCACTTTCTAGCCGTCGTGCATACGTGTAACAACAAAAAATGGACGTCGAGCTTCGAGATACTATCGAGACAGAAGTACACAGCGCCGTGCAGAGTACACAAAACCAGTTGTTGAACAGCTTAACTTCACTTCTTGACGCCAGACTAGATGGATTTCAGAGTAATATTCAAGAGAAGCAGAAAGCTTTGTCGGAATTCCAGATGGCAAAAATAGACGAGAATATGACGGATACATTCAAATTCAAGAAAAGGGGGAACGAGGAGCAATACAATTGTAATGAGAAGGGACACCGGAGGAGAGAGTGTCCGAAGCAGACAGTGGAACATAGAAACAAGATAAGTATTTTTACCGTTAGGAGTACTAGTATAGAATCGAGCACACCTAAGTCTATATCACAGGTGTCGAACAGCAATACACATACTATGATCGTAGTAAACTTACTCAAGCGTATAAAAATAGCACAGGCGTGGGAAATTTGTCTGGGAAGGTAAATAGATGGAAAGAAATCGGTGCAAACTCTTATATTGTTGATGTTATAGAAAATGGGTACAAAATACCATTTTTACACATAGCAGATGAAATAGTTCTTGAAAACAATAAATCAGCACGTGACAATACAGATTTTGTAAACGATGAAATGGAAAGGGAAACTACAAAAAGGTTGTATTAGTCGGGTGAAAAAAAAACAGTTTGTGGTAAACCCTTTAACAATGGCAAATAATAGCGGAGAAAAACTAAGATTGGTGTTAGACGCTAGACACATTAATCCACATTTGCATAAATTCAAGCACAAATATGATGATGCGACAACAGCAAGTCAGTTATTCAATAGAGGGGATTTTATTTTCTCTTACGACTTAAAAAGTGCCTAACACCACTTGAAAATTTTCCATGCAGACAGAACATATTCGGCTTAGCAACAAACGGATATATTTTCAGTAAAGTTATGAGAGAGATTATTGGAGAGGTCGGGGGTTAAAGATCATCATGTACTTAGATGACGGCTTAGGGGGTGGTGCAAGTTATGAAGACGCATTGATTTCAAGTAAAGTTTTTCAGAACGACCTTGAATTTTTTGTTTTTCTATCGCTCATAAAAAGTGTAACTGGATCCCAACTCATAAATTAGAGTGGTTAGGTTTTTGTTGGGACATGGCAGAAGATAGTCTGCGAATTACAGACAAGAGAGTTAATAAGTTTAAGGCTTCTTTATCTGATCTGATACAAAGATATCAGACCGAGACAGTGTTGTTTCAAGTTAGATTTATAGCAGGAATCGTAGGACAGGTCATATCCACACAGGCAGTATTCGGGGATCAGGCCCGATTGAGAACCATATATTTATATGAATGTGTATTAGGCAGGGTAAGGTGGAACCCCAAAGTAATGGTAAGCCATGAGGCATAATCGGATTGCAATGATTGGGAAATCGAAGACTTTATTTTTAAATACTTGGATCATTTATAGGGTCCACATTGTTCAGAGAAGTTTGCTCATGATTATAACGTGAAATGCAAACTTTTTTTTTCTCCCAAATTCTGGTGTCCCGGTACAGCAGGTATCGACGCATTTAGGTTTACATGGCAATGCACTAATAATTGGTTAGTGCCCCTACCACGTTTAATTCCACAGGTGATAAACACATTGGAGCATGAAAAGTGTAAAGGTACATTGATTGTTCCCGACTGGACATCGGCCCCATTTTGGCCAATGGTAGTTAGTAAAGATGGTCATTTCTGAAAATTCATAATCGCACACTAATGATTTCAAGGCGATAGCTTAGTTAAAAGAGGCAGAGGCCAAAATGGTATTTTCGCTTCACAGCAACTGAATTTTTGCTTAGTAGCTTTAAGAATACAATTTTAATTAGGTTAGTACGTTTACCAGTGTTTTTATTTATTTTAACAGGCATTAAGCTAAACCAGTTTGATGACAACGCCATTAAGGATAGCGATGTGAAACCAGGAAGTCACTTGTCCAATTTATTTCCAAAAATGTGCGAATTCCTTGCGAATAGTAAAAGTGATAATACGGTAAAAAGCTATGTTTATGCATTCAAGCGATGGGAACGTTTTATTTCACAACACGGATACAAATCTTTACCCGCAGAACCGGTACATGTTGCGTATACTTGACACATTTAGTGAACAGTGGTTCTTATTTTCATCCAGTAAATAACGCTTTTTATGGCACCAAATGGGCACACGAGGTGAATGGGCTACAAGATCCTACCACAAATAGTTTTGTTATGTCCGTACTTGAAGCATCAAAACGTACCGCTTCGAAGAAGACCGAGAAAAAAGATCCCATTTCGACAGAAACTTTAATTGAACTATGCACAATGTTTATGGATTCAACTGACTTATTGATTATAAGAGATTTGACAATGATGTTATTAAGTTTTTCAGGTTTTCTCAGATATGACGTCTTAATGATATCAAAATTAGTGACAATTGTTTAATTCTGATATAGAAAAGAGTAAGACTGACCAATATATACAAAGTAATGAAATTCTCATATAGATTCTACCCTAGCTTCTCCATACACAATGTTGTTGAAATATATTAACCTAGCAGGTTTTAGCAGTGGTTCAAACAGTTTTTTTTTATTTCGTCCAATCTATAGATCTGGTCACACATGTCAACTTGTCAACAAAGACAAGAAACTTAGTTATACAGCAGAGAGAGAGGCTTTGTTTTTAAAGGATTAAATTGGTCTCTCCGGATTGTAACGTCGGTCTACACTCATTCAGGTCTGGAGGTGCTACAACCGCAGCAAATAATAATGTAAACAAGAGGTGTCTAAAAAAAACACGGTAGATGGAAATCCGATTCGAGCAAAGATCGGTACATTGTTGATTCAACACATAATCGCCTGAAAGTATCACAAGTATTGGGATTGTAATTTTTCCTCTCTTTCTATGGCCCCCGTTCTTTGTGTATTTCTATCACGTACGGCGGGCTGTCGGCAAATTGATATTTGCATTTTTGTTTATTATTTTGCCTTATACTTGAGAGTATAGATAATACAATAATAGTTTATTATGCATGTAATTGTAGTTAAATCTTGATGTATCTTAATAAAACGGAAGATTTAAACATAAAGAAAGTATAACAATTACAAACACAATATCTTTATCTAGCAATTAATAGGAGAGCAACACCAGCTATAGGTGGAAAATGTAAATCATTCAAACATTTTAGACACAAAGGCACTTAAAAGTTCATTGAATTGAAAAGTGTGGGTTTTTTACAGAAATCGTTATTGAAACGTACAATTTTCTCCACACTGTTGCAGGCAACATTTGTAAGTAATTAAATATATCAAACAGTGAAATTAAAAGAATTTCGAGTCATCATATCAATAATTAATATCAAACAATTTGTATATTTTAAGAAACTTGTTTTACCAAGGGTGACTACCAGAGTACTATTTAGTCACATTCAATTAAATGTATCGTTTCAAACATACATAAATATCCCTAGGCCATTTTATTGCCGCTTTCCGAACGACCAAACTTATATTCTCTATTGACAAAGTCATAAAAGCTTTAGTTTCTATGAATTGTGTATATTTTAGAAATAAATCGACTTTCGTAAATAATTTGGACTTATCAGGAGGGGTAAAGCGTATTTTGTTCTCCAATTCCCCCACTACAACTTCCTGACATAATTAAAAAAAATGTTCCCCTATGGCAGTTCAATCAGATGGACGAAATTTTATTGGAGAAACAGGAAAACGATGAATGGTGCTTACTTCAAAGTATTATATTTGAACTAAGAAATTTGCATTTGTTTTTTGCATTATAAATTCATGTACACTGTACAGGCAAGAAAAAAGTAATTCCTATCTTCGAAGCATACTCTTATACCTATTTTTCCTGAACATTTTTGCTTTCATGGTAAAAATTCAGTATTTCTTATTAGTGGCCAAAAACGTGGTGGCAAACACAGTTTTGCTCCCCCCACCCCCTCACACTTTTGACCACGCCCTTGTCGCTTCTCTATCCTTACTCTTTGTAAATAACTTAACATTTCAATAAACTTGGCAGAAGTGTATAATCATATCTTCGAGTTACAAGATATTTCCAGATGAAATGATGAAATTGACAAAAACTTGAACTCTAGCTACACGATAATGATATTTTACCATATATACATATATTGCATGTTTTTTTTAAGCTTAGCATAGCTTAATTGTCTACTGAATATGCAAATGTATGCCAATCAACGATATTGGAATATAGATATCGGATATCTACCGAGCTATGGATATCTGAGTAACATATAGCTTTATATTGAACATTTTCCAGTTCTAAGGGGTCGTGATGACAATACCTGACATGACCTTTTAGGTGAATTGAGCTAAAAACTGGATAATTACTTTCAGAGAGATGAAAATCCTGCTGTTCTCATTCCTCTTACAAACGTTGAGGATGATACAGTAATCCCTAAGACCCCAATGCAACGAAAACCTGCTTGGAAATAATAACCATTGTTTTTTAAGTCAGTTGTGATTGCATAGCAATCCATTTCTTCCTTGTAGAGGATATGTGGATTGCAGGACATAATCCTTTAACAATGTTATTTGGATAACTAGGGCGCCCCAGCAGTACCGGTAAATAGTATTTAATAGAAAGAAAACTAGCTTACACATAGTGGACATGCTCCGTATGCAACTGACCTTACTAGTGAGAGGTAAAAACGAATAATTTGTATTTTGTCGCTTATTAACTGCAAACGTGCATGGTTCTTTTCCTGTAATTAACGCCGACTAAAAGCAGATTCACAGAAAATAAGAAATAATTGCATTGTTGTACTGATTTAATGACGATTCGGCAAACTCTGTAAACAATGCCGATAATTAATAAGATGGCGTCCATTTCTTCATCGATCTCAAAACACGAGCAGTTGCACCTTTTTTCCCCGATGCGCGTACATTTCATAACATTTATAAGTTACAGAAACACGTTTTATTAAGGCATCAATCATATCTGATAGTTTTTATGGGTAACACAAATTTACGATTTTGGCAGATAATGCCCCTTTAATATACAGTTGAACGTGTATTTCTATAGTTTATCAGATCACTATATATTTTGCAGATGAAGTTTGATGAACATTTCGTAAAAGAACGAACATATATCAAATATCCATTTCGAGTTCTTTTTCTTCCGTCATTTTAATTCGTCAATTGTAAACACAGGTCAAAATCTGCGCTTTGCATTTCACAATAGTAAACAAAATGCCTGAAAATAGTAAGAGTTATTCCCCCTCCCTCGGATATGCCACGAGATGGTGTGATGGTTCTATTGGAATGTAAATCATTTTAATCACGGGTACAAAGACGTGTTGTGGCTCAAACGGGGATAATTTGATTATCAAAGTTAAAAGGGCGTGATAGCTTTAAGTTAGTGAAATAATTTCTAACTAATGTTAATTATTCGGCAATACATTTTCATTATGGGTTCCACTTTACTATTAATTAGTTTTACGCACCCGTTCCTGTTAGTTTCTGTTCAAGCAAATTTTGTAGGTTGGCATAATGTTAGGTGCACAAAGGGGTACAAATCTACTTATATATAACTATGCATTAAATAATATAGATTTTAAGTAGAAATACGATCTTGATGAATACATGGGTTATTTCGTCAACAGACTGACCCACCGGGCTTCTAATCAATGCCAGTGTCCTATCTTCGAGCTGCACAGAGGCATTAAATACCATAAACCAAACCAAAACTGTGTATGTAAGGTGATTTTATACAAATATATCCTGTTAGTGAGGGTTATTTGCGAAAAATACCGGTTGAGAGGAGAGGCAAATATCCCTAGCCGCTTTAGCGGTGAGGGACATTTGACTGTCCTCGAAACCGGTATTTTTCGCAAATAACCCTCACTAACAGGATATATATGTTTAATTCCGCAAATATTTAACAGCAACTAAAACAGTGGCATGCAAGCAGGTTCGGAACTTCAGACCACTTCGATCATTTGATTTTCAATCTACGAAAACAGGTAAAATCTTTTCAAAGAAGTGACTAGTGTATAAATTCTGGAACAAATTCAAAAATAAAATAAATCACGGTTTTGCTTTAACATACAACACGCTAAAAAAATAATGCAAATGAATTTGAAATATATACATTTCAACGATTTCAAACATAACGGCTGACACTGTCGTCATTTTCTTTACTTTAGCGTTGGTTGAAAGAAGAAACCCGAGTAATTCGAATAACATCCGTGACGTCTTGAGATGGATATTTTCCTATAGTACCGGGATATTTTTAGGCAAATATCCCGCAATGGTGGAAAAGCTGAAAAAATAATTGGTAAAAAATACCTCTTTCATCAACCAATCAGAAGACAGCATTCTGATATAAGGTGGAGTTAACACACAAAAACGATATTGTAAGATATTGTAAAATGCATTGTATGTAGGTTCTACAACACATTCGTCACGGGAATGAGGCATGTGGTTAGCAATATTTTGGGTCTTTAAAGATCGATACAGTGTGAGTGTTCATACACCCACTGAGTTTTATTTATTCTAATTTCTCTTATTATTCACTCTTTCGGAAATAGCATATACATCCTCATTTTAACGCTTTGTTCATTATCAGACATAATCCTTGACGAAATCCATAAGAATTTTATAATCTGCGGCGCCATCGTCATCTAGACGTTAACATTTCTATGTATTTCTCATAAACCACTGGTACTGGTCCATTTGTCCATTTGGAGTCAAACTTTGTGAAAGTGTTTCTTGTGTAATCCTCGACATTTTACGTAATTTTCTTTACATTTGGACATTACAACAGAACGTAGATATAATATTTAGTGCGCACAACGCGTTTCTGGAATAACCTTCATCGGGTACGCTTAAAATCAAAAGATTGGAAGACCAAATCTGAAAAGATCATATTAAAAAAAAATAAAAATACGCAATTTCTACTTAATGTATGTCATCATATTATTTCTGACAAATATATGCTCAAAGATATATATTAAGAATATAATATGACGCTGTGTTATCGTCAGTTTATATAATACTCAACAACAACACTTTTAGCGCAAACGGGGTAATGCTGTCAATTCGGCTATTCCGTTTACCCTCACGCGAAATGGTGTACGTTATGCATTTACCGTAGAAAATAAAAATTCCGCGAAATGTTGTTGACAATTTTAGCACGTAAACAACATGACGTCATATGAAGACTTCCAGTTTAGAACATAGAGATCCTGACGTTTTTTGGCTTCGTGTACGCCTCCTTGTCGAAGTGGAATTTGTAGTATTTTCCCTTTCTTTTGAATTGATGTTCATCAATGACAACATTTAGTAATCTCAAATGACAGAAATCGTATCTAGAAATGACAGAAATCTTATCTTTGTGTTCGGGAGGGTAACGGAACAGCCAAATACATTGCTGTGTGTATAGGCGTCGTTTTGCAAGTAAATTACCGTATTTGTCCTATTAGAATCGAAATAATCCATGGCAGCCACTGTGTTATATTCATTTAACCATGGGCTGGGCCTTTATAATCGTTAATTTAACCCCTCGCTGTCGCTCGGGATTAAATTCGATTATAAAGTCTCAGCCCATGATTAAATGAATATAACACAATGGCTGCCATGGATTATTTCTTAATTGACACACTATTCCAAAAACATCAAATTTAAATAAATTCCTGTCGCTAAATCATGATGTATATTATTATTTCTCTCCAGTGACAATATTATATTTAGCTCAACTGGACAAAAGGCCATGTGAGCTTTTGCCATCTTTTGGCGTCTGTCGTCTGTTGACTTTTTACATTTGAATATTCTCCTCTGAAACCGCTTGACCAAATGAACCGAAACTTGGCAGTAAGCATCTACAGAAGTCCATCTATAAAGATTGCTAATATCGTCCCGATCCGTTTACATCTGACCAAGCGGTTACAGAGGAAATTATAGTTAGAAATTGACCAACCAGACACAGGAATTGCCTATGGTGGCCATGCTTGTTTATTAAACCGTGTTGAAGTTGCGGAACTGATTCTTCTTTGTCATCAAGTAAACTAAAAGATTCGTCAGTTACTTTTGTTCTGTTTTTTTTCGTTTGGACGTGGATTTAGCTGGGTTTTTTTTATTATTGTAAACGGTGACGCAAACGATTTGTTTGTTGTACAAGTAACTGTCCGTGTACATGTGGCTTAACAACACATGTCGGTATTTTAGGTATGTTGAGACACAGGAAATGTTTATTTTTCTCTTACATGTAGTAATTTTTACTTAAATAAGAAACAAAATATCATTTCCATGGTTTTGTAAAATTACTGTATGTTGATGCTCGGCATTTTATACTCAATAAATAGAAAACGGTCCATAAACATGATTGATGTTTGCTTGTTTTTTTGTTTGTTTGTTTGTTTGTTTGTTTTTTTTGTTTCAACAATATTTCAGTTATATCGTGGCGGTCAGTTTTATTGGTTGAGGAAACCGGGGGACTTGGAAAAACTCACCGACCTGTCGTAAGTCACTGACAAACTTTAGCACATAATGTTGTGCACATCTCCATGATCAAGATTCGAACTCACAACAGCAGTGGTGATAGGCACTGATTACATAGGTAGTTGTACAACAACAACTACCATACCTGCACGACCATGACATGACTAAATTTACTTAGTATCATAAATGATTAATATATTTAAGCTTAGGAAATAATTAATCCGTAGAAAATAAGTCTTCCATTTGTTTATCGGAAACTGAAACTATCAACCACACCAAAAATAGTAAACATTTCAATGTACATTGTTGTATCTGCGTTGTACAAATTCAGTTGCAGGGCCCGGGTGGCTCAATGAGTTAGGTAGTTTGATTACCTAACAAATCATACAAGCCTATCACCAATACGGCGTGGGTTCGCGTCCGGCTTTGTAAATTACACAAAAGGATGCACTCGACTCGGAACCGTAAGTCATACAGTTTATCAGTTGCTTGCCCATGGTCGGTGGTTCTCTCATGATACTCCGGCTTCTTCCACCACTAAAACTGGTCACCATGATATAGCTGAAATATTGCTGAAAGTGGCGTTAACTACCAAAAATTAAAAAAAAATCAAATCAAATTCAGTTGCCTACTGCGTTGAATTAGTATACGGATCTAAAATCAAAACACGGTAATCAAATAACTCCAAATAAAGGATACATTCAGGCCCGTCTTAACAGCTTATGCATGTAGGCCCTTGGGCAAAGCAGTGCACTAATGCCAATACCTACACAACCACTAAGAGGAATAAAATGTAAATTTCTATAAAATGAAACATATATTTATTATATTGGTACTTCCAACAAAATCAGTGTTTAAACATTTTTCGTTTTCGGCAAAACGTATTAAAATTCCAAAATTTGAAATCTATATTCCACCACCATTAGGTGGACTGTTTTGTAGATGTGCATGGTATTTCAAACAATTACTTCAATTCACAAACCGAACGCAGTTTTTTAATTGAGTTCCGCGAATCGACAGTTAATACATTTGTAGCGAATAATAAGATAAATTCAGGGACAAGAAGTACAAGGTAAGTTAATTATTGTTTACTAACAAATCTCAAAACTTTTATTTTTATTTTATTTTTATTTATTTATATTGTAAATTAATAAAATTGACATGTCTGTAGATGTTTCAATTTCGCATCATGAGTTATAATGTAATTATACTACCGAGAAATACACATATTTAACAAGATGTGTTTTAGTTTCAAGAAATGCTAAATAGTAGTTTCATGAGTTATAATATAATTATTCTGTTGAGAAATTCCCACATTTAACTACATAAGTTTCGGTCTCATGAAATTATAAATGGTTAGTTAAGATATAATTACGCTCTCCGGAAATACACATTTTAACAACAGGTGAATGTCACAGTAATTTTATTCTCAATTGGGACATGCTACATTGTTCTAATACGTATTGGAGAATACACTCCAATTGTAGATTCTTAAAAATATTCAACGAGACCCGTAAGGGTCGAGTTGATTATTTTTAAAGGGGCATTATCTACGATTTTGACAAAAAAAAATGTTTTTGCTTTGGAAATTGGTAAATAGCTTTAAAATGATGAAATAAAGGTAAATATTTCACATTAAACAGCCTATCGAACCATTTTCCGCCTTTTGAGAACGAAAATTACCATCGATTACTTTTTTGCTTGCAAGCAAATAATTTGACCTCGCTTTTTCCGTATGCAATTGGCCTTACTAGTGACAGGTAAAAACGAATAATTTGTATTTTGTCGCTTATTAACTGCCAACTTGCATGGTTCTTTGTCCGTAATTAACACCGACTAAAAGCAGATTCACAAAAAATAAGAAATAAGTGCATTATTGTACTGATTTAATGACGATTCGACAAACTCCGTAAACAATGTCGATAATTAATAATATGGTGTCCATTTCTTGATCGATCTCGAAACACGAGCAATTGCATGTTTTTTCCCCCGATGCGCGTACATTTCATAACATTTATAAGTTACAGAAACACGTTTTATTAAGGCATCAATCATATCTGATAGTTTTTATGGGAAACAAAAAAATTACGATTTGGCAGATAATGCCACTTTCAGAATCTACAAGTTAGAGTGTATTCTTTTACATAATATATTTCTATCTGCAACAGTGTTTTCATTTTATATTATTACCTTTTTAATATGCAGAAAGCTATGACAAAAACTAAACAACAAAATGTTATCGGTATTCCTGCTTTCGATTGTTGTTTATATTTAGATATGTCAAGGTCTTTCAAGTGAATAGAATCGTTTATATTTAGATATTTCAAGGTCTTTCAATTGTCCCAAGTGTTCACCTGTGGTCTGTCTGATTTATTATTACGTGCGGTCGGTTAGTTAGTTGTTTTTGCATTGCGAGAATATATTGATTGCTGAGCGAATGATACCACGAGGGACTAATAGTTTATCAGCAGTGGCATCGGCCCAGTCATACATGTAGTAATATAAAATAGATATCAAATTCAGTATGCTCAACGGGTGTCTGGAATAATTTGCATCAAGTACGCTCAATATTTGAATAATGGAGAGCAAAATAATTCAAGACGACTGTTCGGTGACAATGAACTCAATGTGTTGAAACGGTCAACGAAATAAAGACAATAGTAATGTGTTAAATAACAATTCAAAAAATGAAACAGCATTAAGCCTTTAGGAATACCTATATTAGTCGAAAAAAAAAGAAACGTTACACCTCTTTCTATTTTTATAACATTTTTATACAAATAATATTTTATTATAAATTATTGTTTTCAAGTCTTTATGTCATTATGAACATAGACATGCGCACACAATTCATTTCAGTTTAACTTTAACTGCAATGGAGCGCAACAAAACGGAACACCCTAAAAACGCAAATTACAGTTTAATAGTGTGTGTGTGTCCTCCTCTTGCATTGATGACAGCTAGACACCTACGGCGCATATATCCTACCAGACGCATGACAAATGCCTGTGTAATTTTGTTCTTTGCTCCACTCATCTGTGAGTGTCCTTTGAAGCTGATCAATATTTTCAGGGGGATTAACTCGTCTACGGACGCGTCTTCCAATCTCATCACACAAATGTTCGATGGGATTTAAGTGTGGTGATAATGCCGGCCAAGGTAGAGTGCTAATGAGGTTATAGTTAAGGAAGTTCATGGCAACACGTGAAATATGGCATCTAGCGTTATCTTGCTGAAAAACATGATTGAAAAGATGTGTTCGAATAAACGGGTGTACAATTGGAGCCAAGATATCGTCACGATAACGAATGTCATTTAAGTTTCCAAACACTATTTTAAGGTTAGTCTTTCCAACATGACTAATTCCACCCCATACCATTACACCACCGCCTCCAAATCGGCCGATTTCCTTTACACAACTATCAGCGAAACGTTCCCTACGACGACAATAAATACGCACTCTTCCGTCGCTACAATTCAAATTAAACTTGGATTCATCAGAAAACAAAACTTTCTGCCAAGTGTTTGCCTCCACCGAAGACATGAACGTGCCCATTGAAGCCTAGCAATCCTGTGTTGACGTTTTAACTGCATACCTTTGAGAGGGCGACGTGAACGGAGACCAGAATGACGCAACCGATTACGAACTGTTTGGTCAGAAATTCTGTTCTGACGTATACCAGGGGTTCGCCTTGCTGTGTCCACAGCAGTAACAAAGCGATTACGTAAGTGGATTAGTGTGATGTGTTTATCTTGACGTAACGTCTTTTCTCGTGATCTACCACTACGTCGACGATCAGATGTTGTGCCCGTTGCTCTTACACGAACGAGCAATCTGTAAATTGTCATTCTTGAGCAACTAAGATTGTTTGCTATCTCTGTTTGTGTCATTACGGCTTGAAACATCCCAACCGCACGTTCCCTCTCTTTTTGGAGTAAGCGGGGCATAGACTTACGTGTAGAAAAATTGTTTGTTGAAGTGGCCCTTTGTTTACAATTGCAAACGACACAGTTTATGACCTTTAATTCGAACACACCTGCATACTTTTTAAATTATCGAAATGATGAAAAACGTGAATTCCCGAAACTGACGTAACGTCATTCTGTAAAAAAAAATAACAATGCCGGAATCGATAGGCTAATAACCTAATTTTTATATTAATCAATTAAAAACTTATGCATAGAACACATTGGGCCATTATTACAGACCTTGGACACATAACAGGGTCATTATTAAAATAACCATTTATTAATACATTTTGTACTATATTAATGCTTCGATTATCCCGACCATTGATCGAATGGTGTATCGAACCCACGGTCGTCCTATCTCGAGGTGGGGTAGGGACGATGATCATTACTTCCGGGAAGGTAGTTCTAGTATACTTAGAAAAACATACAAACACGTAAGTTGTAGGTAAGTTAAGTCGATTTTTGGTTTTCTTGCTCACAAAGATTTTAAAATTATTTGGCTCTGAAATATTTTGGATTTGAGCGTACCTGATGACGGGTATTCCGAAAACGCGTCGTACGCACTTAATTTAATATCTACGTTTTTATTTTAAGTTTAATGCTGTTCAGCATATCTGTTAGTTTCAGAAAAAGCACGTCAACTACACAGTGATCTTCGAACTTAAAAAACAAAACAAAATTTAAAAAAAACCCCAAAACTATAAAATGGATATCAGTTTCGGATAATTTTTCGGGAGACGCACAGTGGTTTTTAGAAACTAAGATTTGTCCCTTCCTAAGACAAGGTATTTGTATCTTAAACTGGACGCTATGCCGTGACAACACGTTTGCATGCAGCATAGTAAAGTGCTAACTATCATGGCGAATCATTCCGTCCACGACAAATTTGTATGATAAAAAAGTTGACCTTCTAATCAAAGGTCAATGTTATGGTGATATAAACACACCGTCATGTATTTTTATGTTTCAATGTAATGGTTTATATTGCTGTATGTTTTAGAGGCAACAAAATGTCAGACTATTTATTAGTAGCAGCCATAGATTTGGGCACTGCCTATTCTGGGTATGCCTTTTCGACCATTTCGAACTTTAAACTGGATCCTTTGAGTATACGTGCCAACCAAATTTGGAATGCAGGAGGAAGAAACGTTCAGTCATGGAAAACACCGACTTGTTTGCTTCTTGATGGACGGAAGAAAATAGTATCTTTTGGGTATGAAGCAGAGAGTGATTATGCAGAACTGATATTGGATAACAAACACCATGATTATTATTATTTTAATCGAATTAAAATGAGGCTCTATAACGAGAAGGTAATTTGTTTATCATTTCTGATCAACAAAATATATTTTAAGCGAAGCGTCGTATATTACATATAAACATGCTTTGAAATTTTGCACCATTGTAAAGTAATGATATCATTGAAAACTTTGAGTCTCTTTTTAACGTTATATATAGACAGAAGATACCAAAGAGTAATCAGAATTAGTAAATTGAAGAACAATGAGATAGGACAAACAACGATCTAGACAACACTGCACAGAAAACTACAGTTCGGGCAACACTAATGCCACTAAAACCCGTGGTACTCCGGAAGACTAGACAGTTCCTGCTCCACTAGTGGCACTCATCATGTTACTCTAGCATGCATAGAATATCGTAGTTGTACGACCTTTTTAGATTTTTGCATATTTTGATTCGGCTTCAAAAGCTCTACAAGATGGTACACTGGGTTCCTGTAATATCCCTTTGGAAATAGCTAAATTTTAAAAAGGTCGCATCTACTACTTTTCTAAAGGAGAATCAAAAGGTTGTATCTGCATGAAGAAATCAACCAAATATTTCCCAACCAACTTCCATATTTAACATTGTAAGGTGGTAAGTGGCAGTTATGGCAAAACGTTTTTTTCTTAATATCCGAAAATTAAGAAATGGCAGTAACGACCTTACATTTCAACGGGGACCATATGTATGTTGTATTGTGGCTATTTCATTTTAGGATTTATCTGAAAACATGAAGCTAGAAGATGCGACTGGGAAACGTATGTTGGCTATTAATGTGTTTGGTTTGTCAATACAAGCTCTGACAAGTCACATGCAGCAACTACTTAATAATACAGGAACTGAAATTAAACCTCACGAGATCAATTGGGTTCTGACAGTTCCCGCTATCTGGCCTGATAGTGCCAAAATATTTATGAGAAAGAGTGCGGAAAAGGTATATATATATATATATATATATATATATGCATAATTCAACAAATAACAATAATATACTAGTTGATTCTGATTTGATTTTATTGGTTAAGGCCTGAACAACTGCTTTGGCAAAGTTTTATAATCACGTCCCGTATCTGGCACAGAACCAATATATATATATACGTCTGAAAATTAAACCAAACAGTGTTAGAATTTGATTTGTGAGCTGTCAAATTTTTGTTCTTCCCTCGACGGGATTTGAACTCACACCATTGATACACTGCAGCACCAATCGCTTAGCCCTATGTCCAGCACCCTAGACCACTCGACCAGATCCACTCCATGGAAATGGAGCTTGAATGATCGAAGTGTTACCTTGTCTCGTACATGTAAGGAAAATCTAGGAATAGACATAAGACATGTGTCTAAGCGTGTGTAGATGACACATATATACTTAATATTATAATTTGACAGCAATCTAACTCAGCAATTTTTAATATATTGTACAGTGTGTCAAAATAAATGTTGGTCAGGTTAATACAAAATTCGAACACAGTCTAAGTCTATTGCACGGAACAAACTGACATAAAAAAAATTGCAAACAAACACAATATAAATAAGATATGAGCCCTCCTACAAACAAATGGAGGTAAGGACGAAGCGAACATCGTTTTTATGCAAAAATCGGAACGGACATCACAACACAGAACTCAGAAGGTAAAGACACATAATAGGACAGTACAAAAAACTATTAGAAATATGAACTCCACCAAAACTGTCGGGAAAGAACAAATAGTCCAAAGTTTATAAGGAACTTCAATACTTGTTTATAATTTTATTATTCCTAGGCTGGAATTAACCATGACCAACTATATATTGCTATAGAACCAGAGGCAGCATCGATTTACTTTCAATATTTGCCAACTGAGAAAATACGATGTTCTTCGGAAGACTTTACCATGGGAGAGAAGGGGAAAAATTATATGGTGATTGATCTAGGAGGTACAATATATATTCGAATTATTTGCATTAAGCCTTTATTTGAAACTAATCATAATTAACGTACTATACACACGACAGTTCACTCTTTTAAGAAGTTATCTAAAAATAAATACTAATTATATTGCAGCATTACATTCATTATTAATGTATTGTTTTTTTTAAAATATATATTATGTTTAACAAATTGAAATAATTTCATTCAACTATCTATATTAAATATATATAAAATATATCCAAGATACTGACGTTGACGCATAGTTATCGCTCATTTCTTTGATATGGAAAATGAATAACATCATCCACACATTCGTCTAGCCTTGCATTTGAAAATACGAAATGAATAATCTGAAGCCGTAAATTGAAGATAGGCAGATGATACAATGGTTAAATGAAAACTAACAAAAAGACAAAAATAAAGATTAGTAAAAAAAATCCCCACAAAAACGTTATAGGTGAATGGTAAACAGTGTATTCTCCATGAGTTGCACCCGTCTTGTTATTTGTGAAAAGGAGTACATGTACGGAATAGTGACTACGCCAAACTGTATATGTTTTGTGTATCCATCGCATATTTGTGAATTAATCAAGTGTCTCTTTAACACATATCACAAATGGACACCTCAAAGACCTCTGTTGTGCCAGCGGTGAAGATTGTGGTGGAACGTCCATTGATAATGCTTTCATCCAGATGATCGTGAAAATAATTGGAGCACTACTGCTTACATTGCTAAAACAAATGGATTCAACAGCATACTTAGATTTACTTCGAGATTTTGAAGTGGTCAAACGTCATATAAAACCAGACACTAAAAGTGTGAACGTCAGAATTCCACATTTTACAATCAATTCGCTTTGTGAAAGGCATCAAAACGAAACCTTTAGTTCTATGATTCAGTCTTCGCCATTTGCCAGTAAAATTGCACTTCGTGGAGATATAATGAGAGTAGACGCAGACGTCATAAAATCGTTGTTTGATAAAACCATAAACACTATCGTCTCCTTGGTCAAAGATGTTCTGAGAAAGCTGGAAGCTGAAAACATTCCTCTTCTTGTTTTAGTTGGTGGATTTGCTGAATGCCCCGTAGTTCAAGAGGCGATGAACAGAAACTTTCCTAGTAAGCGAATCATCATACCAGAATACGCAGATATGGCGGTTTTAAAGGGTGCGATCTTGTTTGGACACAAACCAGAC
This sequence comes from Gigantidas platifrons, assembly GCA_002080005.1. NCBI lineage: Eukaryota > Metazoa > Mollusca > Bivalvia > Mytilida > Modiolidae > Gigantidas > Gigantidas platifrons. Next base: position 123,355 of record MJUT01008145.1, read on the forward strand.
TTCATTGCATCTCGTGTCATGCGTTTTTCCTATGGAACAGATGTTACTGCATTGTTTGATCCCGACAAACACGAAGAACATCGAAAATACACGTGTAAATTTAGTGGTGACATTAGATGCACTGGTGTATTTGGTGAAATTATAAAACAAAATAAATCCGTTGCACTCGGAACTAAAATCAGTCGTCGTTATTTTACCTATAGACCAAACCATCCAACACTGTATATTAACGTTTCTGCTTCCAGCAAAGAAAAACCAATGTTCGTCGATGAAGATGGTTGTGTTTTGATTGGAAAAGCAGAAATGAAAATTCCTTTCCAAACAGAAGAAAAGCGTTCCGTATTGGTAGAATACATTTTCGGAAATACAGAAATAAGTATGACTGCTACCGAAGAGTTGTATGGAACCAAATGTGAAGCAACATTTCATCTTATTTGAACTACCACAGAAAACAAAATAAATATATCACAAGTTGTAAAGTAGTGTGTTTTTTTCTTAACTTATATTTATTTTTGTATTCAATTACTTAAAGTGTGTATTGAAAGTGCTTTATTTTTGTATCATCAATTATTCAAATGCAATTGTAATATCGTCGTGACCGTTGAGATATTTACAAACAAAATGTAATTGCATAAAATAATGTATAAATAAACATTTCGTTGCACTTTGAACTATTATAAAAACTGAGGAAAGAGGTACGAACAAAACTGTTTACTTCTCACTATTGGTGTGAGTTACATGTATATCATCCATTGCGTCAGAACTGTGAACGTTTGACAGCAGAAATATTTATTACTACAATGGATGTAATTTATTGTCATTTGTTTGATTGAAGACTTGTTCTTTTGAATTACAGCTTTATAACATAGAGTTGTTGGGGTTTTTTTGTTGTTTTTTTTAAGTATTTTGTTGTATCAATTACTTGTAGATAACATTACTAACATTTTACCATGTTAATAAACTTTGAGCTTTGATTAGATTAATAAGAGGAATCATGTTTATTTCACTCAGTTTCACAAGAATGGCCTAAGCGACCAGTTTATAAACTGCTTCCGAAAAGTTATTTAAGAAATAATTCATGGAAGCCATATGTATATATTGTTTTTACCACGGGTAGGCCCTTTATGTCAGCTTTTTACCCCTCGCTAACGCTCGGGGTAAAACTTCGTGACATTTACGGCCTACCCGTGGTAAAAACAATATATACATATGGCTTCCATGAATTATTTCGATTCTAATATGTAAAAATTGGTAAAATATCGTTATAAATTGTCGATGACGTCATAAATTACAATGGGTGTAGGTATATATTATTTTTACCACGGGTTTGGCCTCAAAGCGTTTGAAGGACGCCATATTATAATACATGACTTTCCGTCGATGTTCGCAAGTCTATTCAAGCCACTTCATGAATTTACGGAAAACTGTCTTTACAAACAATTAATTAAACTTTTTTTTATTGAATATTTTCACTGAAAATTATTTCTGCCAATTTTCTCTGATATGACATCTAAAGTGCTAAGAAAAAGTGCATTTATTGGGGTTGCATATTAAAATAATACATTTCTTGTTCTATAACTATGTATTTAATTCTAGCCAAAAATGACTAAACAATTTGGTACAAATAAGTTATTTCTTGTGTTGAAGTATACGATAAATAGATCATAACATGTAATTTTTCATAGCATACCCTTTATCACCCCTCGTTCATATATCATCGTTCGAGCCTATCGACTCTCGGGATGATATCATGATGTTGGCCTGATGAAGGGTATGATATAAAAAGTACTATGTAATAATCTATATCTATCACAGCAGACTGCTGACAATATTGAATAAAATAAAGTAGAACAGACATTTAATGTTAATTAACGTTAATTCAATTATCTTAGACTAAGACATATTTTTACAACGTAGACCACATGATCATATCATTGTCAGTTGCACTATAAATGTACTTTTTGTTTCTTTGACAGAAATAAAATATAAAAAATAAGCAGATAATTTTAATTTTTAATTTGTTAACCGTTTTCAAGATTTGATAAAGAAGGATTAAAGACTGCATATGGAGAACAGCCATTAACTATGGAAAAACTGGAATGTACCACAGGGGTAGTTAGATCGAAGGAAAGACAATACCATTGATTACATTGTTAAAGCAAGAGGATCCAATAACGTACTTAGATTTACTTCAAGAATTTGAAACGGTCAAACGTAAAATAAAAACAGACACTACCGTCAAGGTGAACTTCACAATTGCATGTGCTACGGTCAATTCGCTTTGTGAAAGTCATCAAACCGAAACCCTTAGTTCTATGATTCAGTCTTCGCCATTTGCCAGTAAAATTGCACTTCGTGGAGATAAAATGAGAGTAGACGTAGACGTCATGAAATCGTTGTTTTATAAAACCATAAACAACATCGTCTCCTTGGTCCAAAATGTTCTGAGAAAGCCAGCCGCTAGAAACGTTCCTCTTCTTCTTTTGGTTGGTGGATTTTCTGAATGTCCTCTTGTTCAATCGGCGATGAAAAAAAACTTTACTAATAAGCGTATCATTATACCAGAAGAAGCCTATTTGCCTGTTTTAAAGTGCGCGGTCTTGTTTGGACACAAACCAGACTATATTGCTTCTCGTGTCATGCGTTTGTCATATGGAGCAGATACGTGCCCATTTATCGATCCCGACAAACACGAATAACGTTGGAAATACACATCTGCCTTGGATGGAACTGATCTATGTCACGATGTATTTTCCGAAATTATACAACAAAATGAATCCGTTGCACCCGGAACCAAAGTCAGTTATCGTTATTGTACCAATATTCCAAACCAATCATCAATGACTATTGCCGTTTATGCTTCCACCAAACAGAAACCAATGTACGTTGATGAAGACGGTTGTGTTTGGATTGGAACAGCAGAAATTGAAATTCCTTCCCCGTCAGAAGAAGAGCGTTGGGTATTGGTAGAATACATTTTTGGAAATACAGAAATAAGTATGACTGCTACTGATGAAGTGTATGAAACCAAATGTGAAAAAAACATATAAACTTATTTGAACTATGCAAGTAAGCAATCATGTTACCGTGTCTTGTATCCACTGTAGTGACATACGTCAATATGCATAGCCACATGTTGGAGTGTGTTTTAAAGTGTTTTATTTTATTTTATTTATCTTTATTGATTATTAAAATGACACTGTAATTTAGTCATGACCATTGAGATATTTTACTTTAATCAATATCAATGTATATTGCATATATAAACATAAATTTGAACTTTCACTATGACAATGATTGATGATAAATGCATGGAAAACCGTGTATGCACAACTATTAATGTGAATTATAGCTATGTCATTCGTTAACATGTGATATTAGAACAATTTATTGAAATGATGAAATGTAAATCATGTGATCATCGCATCTATCCCATTGAATTTGAATTAAAGAAAGCCACAGATAATGCTTAGTCTGCCTCATCCCTTTACCTATGTCTCGCAATTGACAGTGAGGACCGTAAAGATTGAAGCTAAACGACAAAAGAGATGATTTCAATTTTCCCATTGTGGACTTTCCAGATAGCAAAATTCCAGCAGCAAATGCATATGGAGGATATATCTTTTAGTGGACCTGATATTCCAGAGCATGCGGTTCCTTCCTATCATGATTTCCCCTATTGCGGGTTCCTGCTAACAAGGAAGCTAAGGAGCCAAGGGTTTCTAGTGGTTAAGTCAGTCAGCACTTTACGATCCCTTTATGACTTGGTTGACCGTTAAGTAATATCTGTGTCACAAATGACCACAGATATGTTCCGTTATTCGAAATCACAATCTGGTTCTTTTAACCATTCATGATTTATCACCGAGTTGTAACAAGTGTAACATCACGGGTACCACGTAAGGAGCAAGATCTGCTTACACTTCCGCACAACAGAGTTCACCACGGAGTTTAGTGGGGTTCATATTACTCGATCTTTAGTCTTCTATGTAAAGTGTGTACACCGTTGTTTTTCGCTTCGTCTTTTTTCTATTGTTTGTCCTTCGATTTACTTATTCTGATTATCTTTTTTGATATCTTCAAACTTTTCTTCCACTTGTCTTTTGATATACTATTTTATAATACAGAGTCTTTTGTTCATTATGATGTACTTTTTTTATTTTATTTGAACAATAAAGTGTAACAAATATATCTGTAATAAAGAAGATATTGGTGATGAATTGATATATAAGGTATACTAAGGATTACAGAAAAACAATATATAAAATATATAACTATACTATACATTACATATGCGGTACCAAAGCTTGTTTGCAGTAGTGGGCTGTTTAAATTGTAAACCAGTACATCTCAGAACATTACCCTTTCTTATTAACTTGTTATATGGTCACGCCATGGCGTGCACATCGTCAGGTTATAAAAAAATAGGATATTTAATTTATAATAATAATACTTTTTTGTATTCTTATTGAAATTCCTTCAGTATTATATTTCACGTACATGGTTTTTAATTACAACACTATTTCATTCAGGTATTTATTTGGTCCTGGTTGCGGTCCGTCTTCGTAATTGAAATCGTCAAAAAAGTGAAATACAACCGAATTGATATCAAAATGTGACTTGTTTCAACCTTATTTATAATAAACATTGAAATTCTTTCAACTTCTAAATCACGTTCATGATCTTTAATTACATGCAGGTGTTCATTTTTTCCTGTTCTAACTAAAGGTCTCTATCAAACAGCATCATGCGGTTTACATGTAATGCAGTTACTACCTATTTAAATCACATCAGGCTATTTCTATTTTTCATACGTTGGGGAAGGGGTGGGATGATTTTTCAAGTACATCAATCTGTCCTGTTTTCATGTTGGGTGGAAGTCGCTATTGTACATTCGAAATATTAATTGCGGAGTCATGTGACTTTGTTTTTAGATGGAACTCTCCTGCGTCACTGGCTTCCCGACTGGAAGACGCCATAAATATTTTATAAATGAAATTATATTTTGTCAATGTCAAATTTTTTCTTGAATTTTGGAAA
>MJUT01008145.1:135613-151962 GCA_002080005.1 Gigantidas platifrons
GCATCTAAAAGTAATTTTTGTTTAATAAATAGTAAACTGCACGATATTTTTACTTACAGTTTGATTGGGACCATCAGTATACGTATTATGCATGTTGTTTAAGACATGTGCCGATGTGTATAATCATTAATAACAAGACGTACATACAGCGTCAGCTGACCAGCAACATTGATCAACAATATGGCGAACTTGGCCAACCACGCGATATCTCGACCATCATTGTAATTTTACATGTCACAAAAATTATTCCAATAATATAATTACATTTCTATTGACAAAATACTAACAAATAATCCAAGAAATAATTTTAGTTATACAGAAAAAGGCACCGCTTCAGATATAGGTCATAAGAGTATTCCGAATAGACAGGAAGTTGAAGATATATGAAATCAATTTCTAAAACTGGTGCTTTTCATTGCGTCGCCGACGTTATATCTTAAATATATCTTTATTTTTGTGAAACCATTTTGATATGTTAATTTATTATTGTAGAAGATTGAAAACTCTTTCCAAACATGTCATTCTTTACCACATATATGTCGATTTTCTATATTAAAAAGGACGTTAAAAGTTGGAGTCCCGCTAAGCCCTTTTTGTACTCAAACGGATATATGCTTTTTTTTAGGGTACCCCTATTCAACTTGCTATAACTTTTTTATTTCACAATATATTTTTACACTCGAAAGTAATATGTAAAGCTGAAATCCATTTCATTTGCCACCTTGCTTTTATCACTGAGGTTTTTAATAAGGGAGCTACAAAGGCGTCAGATTAAGCGGGACTTTTAAAAAGTTCCGCTTAATCGAAAGTCCCGCTAATCCCGTTCAGTAAGCAGATAAAGTCCCGCTTAAGCCGGATTTTCAAGTATATATATATATGATACAACCAATTTTCTACATCATTTCTACAGCAATATCTACGTTTGTATAACAATAATAGAAGGTAAAAATCATGCGATGTTGCGCAATGGTCGAGCGGCAGTCACGCAATGAAGTATAAATGTGGCAAATTTCGAAACGTCAACTGTTTTCTATACAAACATATTTATTTCATCTTTTTTTCAGTTGGATACATGTGTTATTTTTGTCCTAAAGTATCGGTCTAGTGCTCCACCTACTTGACCACCATGCCCCTAGGCATTCTGACGATGGGAAAAACTACATAAGTCATTCGTTTATGCACAAACACTTAAACAGCGATAACAATAAAATCATTAACCATATATTCTGTAAAAATTATGATTGATTGATTGATTGATTGATTGATTGATTGATTGATTGATTGATTGATTGATTGATTGATTGATTGATTGATTGATTGATTGATTGATTGGTGCTTAACGCCAACCTTTGCAATATTTCAGCTATATCGTGTCATGGAAAAAATTATGTTTAACATAAAATAAAAAGCAACAAAATATTTTAGTTTAAATTGTTTATGTACGATGTCGTGTTCCCATTTAAAAAACAAGAAAAACGTATCATTTCCCGTTAATAGCATTTCCCTTTATAAAAAAAATTGATTTGGTGCAGAATTAATATTTATTTCTCTTCAATACAAGCGACTTAACAGGTCGTTCACCCTCGAATGTAGCTATTTTCAAAATTTATTTAAAACACCATTTTACCCAAGAATGAAATTCTAGCTAAATTAAAGGTTTACTTACCACAATATTACTCTCTGCTTCAGCCATGTCGTCTGTAAAAAAAATAAGTATTTATTAGACATTTACAAATGCATGTATTTGTCATCGAATGATAAAATTAAATTTTATTCACGTTAGAGAATATTACATTTGTTGGGTACCTCGAATTGCAGAAAACCCCTTACAAAATACAGAAAACTCGAACAATATTACAGAAAAAACCCTTTTGTATAAAAAATATAACAAATATTTAGCGTTAGATGGTGTTTTTATAGAAAAATATTCATAAATGTGTTTAATAATGCAGAATGTTTGCTTGCTCCAGTGATAGATCTATACGGTGACAGGAAAATCCAGGTAAATAAATGGAAGTAGCTGTGTTTTCCATCCACTAGTAGTAGCAATCGTAACTACTCGGCCATTTTCGCTACCCTTCCAATAACGAGGGTAGCGAGAATGGCCGAGTAGTTACGATTGTAGTAGTAGGTGATGTCACAGTTACATCCCTATTATATGCTGATGACATTATTTTAGTATAAGAATCTGAAGAAGGATTACAAAATGGGTTAAATGTGTTAAGTAAATTCTGTTCCTCCTGGAAATTGGAAGTTAATAAAAAAAAATCAAAAATAATGATATTTAACTCTAGTGGTAAATCATTCTTCAATCACTTTAAATTGGATAATGAATACTTAGAGACAGATAAATCATATTGCTACCTTGGTGTTACTGTTAGCTACACTGGCAACTTGAGCCAAACTAACAAAAACCTAATGGAAAAGGGCAGAAAGGCATGGTTCAAAATTAAAAAGACAATTACTCTAAACAATCCTTGCAATCTTCTTGAAAAACTTTTTGATTCCCTGGTTGTCCCCATCATCCTGTATGGAAGTGAAGCTTGGGGTATAGGTAATAAGTTCAGAGATTCTGACCCTTTTGAACACCTACATCTAAAATTTATATAATAAGTTTTAGGGGTACAGTGTAAAACTACTAATGTAGTTTGTCTAGCAGAGACAAACAGAACTCCTTTGCATCTAAAAATCAAACTTTCAGCTATAAAATTACTTGATCACATAGTTAACTCCCCAAATACACTTGTAAATCAAATTTATATAAATACAGAAAAAACCAATAAATCGTTAACCACTATAAAAGAGTGGATTAATAAGTTAGGAATTGGACATCTTAATTTTAACACAAATAATAGTAAATTTTAATTAATAGCATTCAACAAAGGATTCAAGATCAGGCTAAACAGAATATGATTAGCTTGATTAATGTATGTGAAAAGTTGAGGTTTTTTTCGAGAAATTCATAAAAGTGGTGAAAGACCCCCATAAATTGATATCTGTAAATTAAAATCAGATAGATCTTTCCTGAGCAAATTTCGGCTTGGTGCTCATTCTCTAGCCATTGAAAAAGGTCGTTACTCAAATATAGAGAGACAGAATCGTGTCTGCCTGTCATGTGATACAGGAGAAGTTGAGAACGAATATAATTTCTTTTCAACTTGTCCACATTATATATCTTTAAGAAAAACATTCTTACAAAAAGTTAACATTAAAATAGTTCGCTCAAATATTTCATTAAGACACATGTCTTTACTTTTTAATAGTAGTTTGCTGGTCACTCTTAAAATTAAAGTCAATTTTTTAAATGATTGTCTCTTTATGTGAAAGGCCATTTAGAAACTGAGGCTATTTTAATATAGCACTAAATACCACTGTCATTCCATGAGTCTGTTATTTTGTATTGTTTCATTTTATGCCTTAGCCATTTATTGTAAATGTGTTCGTGCAAATAAAATATTGTCTATTGTATATTATATATATTATAATAAAGTTATGCCGTGATAAAACTTCGAATAAAAAGTACAAAATACTCTTACTAAACCTTGTTTTAAGGTTTATCTGATGTGATACATAGAAATATGAATACGAAGTTACCACCATCCAGGAATTAAGTTACCATCATCAGCCGAAAATTATTTACGGAGTTACCATCATCCTTGTCAAATTTTCGAAAGCAAAATTCTAAGTAACCGAGCAGCATATCTCGGAGAGATTACAAAAGGTCGTTAAAAACATGCTCATCTAAGGGCCAGCTGAGTAACTTTTCATGCACATATGTTTGAACAGAGAAAATAAGGAAAATTGATCTTACATGTTTTTGCGTCCGCCATGTTGGGATGGTGGTAACTTCAGTTACGACCATCCGATTGTCACCAGTGAGATAACTCTGGTTCATACCGTGACTTACACGTATAAATTGACAGGGATGATCGTTTGAGAACGTAACTTTAAGACAAAAGAGATGATCTCGGTGTTGCCATTGTGAACTTCTAATTTTCATGTATCAACATTCCAAGATGGAGAAATAAACACGTAGATATCAAATTGAAGGCACACGGAGCATTTCTGGAATAACCTTCATGAGGTACGCTAAAAATAGGACGAATGGAAAACGAATAATTTTAAAGTGTATGGGAGAGTTAAGACCAACGGACTAACAGGATATCCAAAATATGTTATGGTCACCTATGCCTGATAGAGGAGAACCGTACTTAGTTTTGATAATAAATACAGTATGTAGGAATTGTACATTTCAATAATAAATATACATATATTAAACCATGCCAGTGCAGAAACACTGACTACTGGGAGGATAATACAGTTGCGGGGGAGGGGGTATGTGTAGTGCACCTACAGTGGTATAGAACCAGTAATAAAAAAGTAGATACTATATTTAGTGCGCATGCCAAATTTCTGGAATAACCTGCAGCAGGTAGGCTCAATATCGTAATATTGGAAAGCCAAATAATTTACTACTTACTGTTTGCGCACAATAAACCCACAGGGTCGAAACGGTCAACGAAATATGATAATAATAATAATGGGTTAAATAAGAATTTAAAAAATGCAACAACATTACAATTTATATTATTAAATAATACCAATAAAGTCTGGGTCAAAGCTTTTTAAAGTTTTTAACAGTGAATTGACACCCAAAATATATATTTGATATGGCAGTTGTGTATTAAATGTGGCCTAGTTTGAATACAAATATTGTGTACATTATTTATTACAAACTTTAAACCTTGAAGATTACCTATATTAAAGTTGTTTATCAATATATGTATTTGTATACAATAAAAGGTCCGATAATTTGAAATAAACTTGACAGTTTGAAGACGAACAAGGAAGTATACATTGTGTCAATGCTACCGCACATCACGTGTAAAATAATGAACTTCATGTGACTGTCTTAAAATAATCCCCTACCCCTATTCATAATATGTCTGATAGCTTAAAATATTTTTGCAAATAAAATTATATTCAATATTCACATTATAACAAAGACATGTGATTATTTTGCTGCCAAGTTTTCCGTGTTCTGCAAAGCGTATTAAAATTCAAAATTTCAAATCTATATTCCACCACCATTCAGGTTGAATGTTTCATTGTGGACCTGTCTGTCGATGCGCATGAAATGTAAACAGGTAATTCAATTCACAAACTGAAAGTAGATGTTCACTTGAGTTATGCGAATTGACACTTTAAATAGCGAATGATAAGATACATTCAGAAAACTGCAAGAAGTACAAGGCAAGTTAATTAGTGTTTACTAACAAGTCTCAAACCTGTCGAACTTTATTTATGTTGTATATAAATAAAATTAACATGTCTATAGGGGTTTCAATTTCTTCCTCATGAGTTATAATGTAATTACACTTTCGGGAAATACACATATTTAACAACATGTATTTCGGTCTCCTTAAATGTTAAATGGTAGTTTCATAAGCTTCGGTCACAGAAAATTAAAAATGGTTAGTTTCATGGGTTATGATATAATTGCCCTTTTGGGACATACACATTTTAACAACAGGTGAAGGCTATGGTAGTTTCATTCTCCATTTGGACACGCTGCATTGTTCTAATACACATACATTCAGAATATGAAATATGAAAAAAATATCTTGTGGTCAAAGTTTAAGGTCACATTAAAGTCTTGTATAATGTGATTTCAGAAGAAAAAATTCTGCTTTCTACAAAGAATAATAAAATGACAGTTATATCCAGTGTCGTTGGAAGAGTGATACTAGATTTTCTCCCGACATATCGTCATTTTCTAATACATTTAAAAGATGCAGACACTCTGCCATACGTCAAATAAGCTATGCCTCTAGCAAGTTTGCATACAAAAAGTAATTAATTATCGTGCCTTATGCTTACACATTATGGTAAGAGTTGTATCATTTTATGCGACATTCCACCGACCAAATCCTTAAAAAAAGTGTGAAGATACCAAAGGGGTAATCAGAAATCGTAAATCGAATGACAGACAACACAAGGAACACAAGGAAAAGGACTAACAGCGATCTACAAAACATTACACTAAATATCGAGCACCGCGACCCTACCTAAAAACCTTGGGTGAATTTAAGTGTTCTTGAAGGGTAAGCAGTTCCTGCTCCACATGTGCCATGTATCATGTGTCATGTTACTCTTGTTACAAACCCGGATCGTGATTACAACAAACGAAACATATCAGAGGTCATTTGTGACACAGATACACAATAACGGTTTACCAAGTCATGGTGCCGACCGTAAAACATTCAAAGTTATGAATTCAGCTCAACCACTAGGAACCCTTGGTTCAGTAGCTTCCTTGTTATCAGCAACCCTCTATCAAGGACATCATGATAGGAACCACAAACTCTGGAATATCTGATCAACGGACAGATGTATACATAATATGCAAGTGCTGCTGAAATGTTACTACATATAAATGGAAAGTTCACATTTCGAAGATTGAAATATTGTCCTTTGTCGTAAAGTTGAGCTCTTAACCGGCCTTCATTGTCAATTTCAAGATCAAGGTATGAAGCAGGCGAAGCTGTATCTGTGGTATCCTTTATTTCTAGATCAATGGGATAGATGCGAGCAATAAAGTCTATCTCGCACGAATAGGAAAGCGCAGTTAGTATCCATAGGACTGTCTGTTGAAAAAATACTCCAGTCAGACATAACAAATGTGTTGTCAATCAAAATTCTTATCTGGGGGAGAACACACTATATAAATACAGTGTGTCAGATATAACACGGGTACCTGGTAAACTCGATTCACCTGAGTTCATCCCCGGTTTTTAGGGAGATCGTGTTGTTCAATCTTTAGTTTTCTGTGTTGTGTTTTGTAGATCATTGTCTGTCCCTTTCTCTTTTTTCTTGTAGTCATTGTGTTGTCTGTCCTTTTTATATTTACGGCTTATGATTACCCGTTTGGTATCTTTTAAATTTTCTTCATTAAACTATTGAGTATGTTTGACGTTGATCTTCCAGGAATTCAACCATATACATTTAGATCCTTGGTTATGCATTCATTCAAAATTTAATTTTCTTATCGCAATGTATGTTGCTGTCTCATGCTAAGTGCAATTGTATGTGTATTTCAAGTCTGAAGAATATTTTTTTGTGTTTTTCCCGTTGCAGTCAACTGTAAACTAAAAAGTTAGCTCGTTTCTTTGATATAGTTCGGATATATAGATGGTGTTATTTCACTAAATAATTCCAACTATGTTGATCGAATATATTTCATTGAACTTGAAATAAAGGATACCCGAGATACAGATAGCTCTGGTTCATACCTTGACTTACACATATAAATTGACAGGGATGATCGTTTGAGAACGCAACATTAAGACAAAAACTCAGGTGTTGCCATTGTGAACTTCTAATTTTCATGTATCAACATTCCAAGATGGAGTAATAAACACGTAGATATCAAATTGAAGGCACACGGAGCGTTTCTGGAATAACCTTCATGAGGTACGCTAAAAATCGGAAGATTGGAAAACCAAATCATTTTAAAGTGTATGGGAGCGTTAAGACCAAAAGGCTTACCAGGACAGCCAAAATAGGTTATGGTCACCTATGCTTGAGGGAGGAGAACTTAGTTTTGATAATAAATACATTATGTAGGAATTGTACATTTCAATAATAAATATATAAATATATTAAACCATGCCCGTGCCGAATCACTGACTACTGGGAGGATAATACACTTGCGGAGAGGGTGGGGGTGTAGTGCACCTACAGTGGCATCGACCCAGTTATGAAAACGTAGATACCACACTTAGTGTGCACAACAAGTTTCTGGATTAACCTTCATCCGGTACGCTCAATATCGAAATATTGGAAAGCCAAATAATTTACTACTTACTGTTTGTGCACAACAAACCCACTGCGTCGATACGGTCAACAAAATAAGATAATAATAATGGGTTGAATAAGAACTTAGAAAATGTAGCAACTTTACGATCGATTTATATTATTAAATAATACCAATAAAGTCTGGGTCAAAGCTTTTCTTCAAGTTTTTAACAATTTCTAAATGAAAACGAACAAAAAGACAAAAATTAAGATTAAGCAAAATAAATCCCATAAAAACGGTATAGGTGAAAGGTAAACAGTGTATGCTCCATGAGTGGCACCCGTCTTGTTATTCGTGAAAAGTAGTACGAATGGTGACTACGTCAAACAGGATATATATGTCTTGTCCAATTATAGCATGATATTTGTTTGAACACTAGCGTTTAATTAAGTGGCTCCTTAACACATAACACAATACACGAAATGGTTTCAGTTTAATTACTTTAATGCTCATAACCAAAGAACCCAATGATCATCATACTAACAAACAAGAGGACATTTTTATTGTATTTGATTTAAGTATTTTACATTTATCTCAACACCGCTGTTTTACTGTTTTATTAATTTTCATAGGTGGCACTGCTGATATAACAGTGCATGAGAAAATAGCAAATGAACACCTTAAAGAGCTCTGTCATGCCAGCGGTGGAGATTGTGGTGGAACGTCCATTGATAATGCTTTCATCCAGATGATCATCAAAATACTTGGAGCACCATTGGTTACATTGTTAAAGCAAGAGGATCCAACGGCGTACTTATATTTACTTCGAGAATTTGAAACGGTTAAACGTAAAATAAAAACAGACACTACACGCAAGGTGAACTTCACAATTCCATGTGCTACGATCAATTCGCTGTGTGAAAGTCATCAAAGCGAAACCCTTAGTTCCATGATTCAGTCTTCGCCATTTTCCGGTAAAATTGCACTTCGTGGAGATAAACTGAGAGTAGACGCTGACGTCATCAAATCATTGTTTGATAAAACCATCAACAACATCGTCTCTTTGGTCAAAGATGTACTGAGAAATCCGGCAGCAAAAAACGTTCCTCTTCTTCTTTTAGTTGGTGGATTTGCTGAATGCCCCCTGGTTCAAACGGCAATGAAAAACAACTTTTCTAATAAGCGCATCATTATCCCAGAAGAAGCAGGGTTGTCGGTCTTAAAAGGTGCGGTCTTGTTTGGACACAAACCAGACTATATTGCATCTCGTGTCATGTGTTTTTCCTATGGAACAGATGTTACTGCATTGTTTGATCCCTACAAACACGAAGAACATCGAAAATACACGTGTGAATTTATTGGTGACATTAGATGCACTGGTATATTTGGTGAAATTATAAAACAAAATGAATCCGTTGCTCTCGGAACTAAAATCAGTCGTCGTTATTCTACCTCTAGACCAAACCAATCAAAGATGTATGTTAAAGTTTATGCTTCCAACAAAGAAAAACAAATGTACGTCGATGAAGATGGTTGTGCTTTGATTGGACAAGCAGAAATTGACGTTCCTTTGCCGTCCGAGGAAGAACGTTGTCTGTCGGTAGAATATATTTTCGGAAATACAGAAATTAGTATGACCGCTACTGAAGAGTTGTATGGTACCACATGTGAAGCAACATTTAATCTTATTTGAACTACCGCAGAAAACAAAATAAATATATCACAAGTTGTAAAGTAGTGTGTTTTTCTTAACTTATATTTATTTTTGTATTCAATTACTTAAAGTGTGTATTGAAAGTGTTTTATTTTTGTATCATTATCAATTATTCAAATGCTATTGTAATATTATCGTGACGGTTGAAATATTTTCAAACGAAATTTAATCAACTACATTAAATAATGTATAAATACACATTTATTTGAACTGTGACGAAAAAGGAAAGAGGTACGGCCAAATCTGTTTACTTATCATTATTGGTGTGAGCTATACATGTATATCATCCATTGCGTCAGGACTGTGAACGTTTGACATCAGAAATATTCATTAATACAATGGATGTAATTCATTGTTATGTTTGATTTAAGACTTGTTCTTTGAATTACTGCTTTATAATATAGAGTTTGTGTGTTTATATTAAGGTAGAGACTTACACTAGTCACATGACTTTTAAGAATATTGAATAAAAATGTGGTAATAATTATAAATTATGTTTGCAGTATTTCTTACGAGGTATTTAGCTTTTTGAATTTTCTACATATGAATTGTACAAGTTCTCAAATTAAACTGAAATACAAATTTAATACAATAATTTTTTGGTAATAATACATTATTTGTGTAAAATGCTATATGAAGCATTTCGTCAAGGAAGGTAATCATGTCTCAAATGATATTAGAATATGACGAGTCTTGCATGTTTTTGTTAAATATTGAAGTTTTTAATATCATGACCCAGACTTTCTTCACACTTCTGAAAATGAAACAAAATGCACCATATTATATCAAAAATTTAGAAATTTTTAATGACAGGATTTTTCGCTATTCAAGAATTGTGAGGAGAATTTATACATTTCACATACAATGCCTTTATATAGAAGTTGAAGATTTAAATGCTTTATATCTTGAAAATTAGTCTGGTGACCTATATTTTTAAATTAAATTCCTTAAAGTCTGCAACAAAAGCAATAAATCTGGCCAGTTTTAAGGAAATTCAATGACAAATTATTTTAGTTTGAAATGTGAGTCTCTACCTTAAAGAGTGCAAAAGTAGCTATACAAATGTACTTTTCCTGCCCTAGAAGAATTGTAGACAGCTTAATTTGCTAACTATATCACCTAGAAAGGAAAGCTTTTCCTTACAAACATCTTTGCCTGTTTTATTTTCATTTATTCAATGTCTTATTAAAAAAGTGGACATTTTTCATGAAATTGACAAAAAGGGTACATGTCAGGGTGTCTTTCTAAACCCCTAACTTTTTGTTTGCCTGGAAACATATCTTTATGCTTTAATGATATGTAGCATGGATATAAGTAATGTGATATATCTTCAAAAAAAATAATTAATTGACAATTGTTTTTCAATTCCACTTTAAAATCAAATTTTGTTGGATTTCACCAAAGCCAGTTACATGCTATATTGGCAAAAAAGGGTAGTCATTTTGAACAAAAAATTAAATAATTATAAAAATTTATGTCTTAGATATTCCAAATTATTCATTAATCATATTATACTCAGATAATTAAAAAAAAAGTATATGCTATTGTTTGGGTACCTTAATGACACGGAGAAGTGAAAACAAAATGACATTTTTTTTGGACTTCAGAGGGGGGTAACTCTTTAAGGGAATATTTTTTAAATAAGCCTGGAAGTCTATTATCAAATTTTGATATTTTGTTAGGTACATCCCAAAGAACAATATATATGAAATTTAAACAAATTCATCGACTAGTTTTTTTTTTTTGCCCATAGTGTCATTCTCTACCTTAAATCATTTGATTTGATCACTTACCATAATATAGCAAAATTTTTACCCTGTTATTAAACTTTGAGCTTTGATGAGAATAATGACAAGAATCATGTTTATTTCACCCAATTTTACAAGCATGGCCTAAGCGGGCTGTAAAATCAAGTTTATTAAGGGCTTCCGGAATGTTATTATATTCCCTGTCATCAGTCTATTCAAGCCACTTTGTAACTTTCCGGAAAATTGCGCTTACAAACAGTTAATTAAACTTTTTTTATTGAATACTTTCACAGAAAATTATTAACTGCCGATTTTCTCTCTTATGACATTGAAAGTGCTAAGAAAAAAGTGCATTTATTGGAGTTGCATATTAAAACAATACATTTTTGTTTTATAACTAGGTGTTTCATTCTAGCCAAAAATGACTAAGTTCCTGTGTTGAAGTATATGATAAATAAACCATAACACGTCATTTTTCACAGCATACCCTTTATCACCCTTCGTTCATATATCATCGCTCAAGCCAATCGACCTTCGGGCTGATATCTTGACCTAGGGCTGATAAAGAGTAAAAGTAACATGTAATAATCCATATATATCACAGGGTTTCCTGATAAAATATTGAATTAAGTAAAGTAGAACGGACATTTAATGTTAACTAACGTTAATTCAATTATTTCAGTCCTCTACTAAGACATATTTTTACTACGTAGACCACATGATCATATCATTGTAAGTTCCACTATAAATGTACATTTTGTTTCATTGAGAGGAAAAAAATATATAAAAAAAATAAGCAGAGAATTTTAATTTTTAATGTGTTAACCGTTTTCAAGCTTTGATAAAGAAGGATTAAAGACTGCATATGGAGAACAGTCATTAACTATGGAAAAACTGGAAGGTACCAAAGGGGTAGTCAGATGTCGTAAATCGAAGGAAAGACAATGCAATGGTAAAAAGAAAAACAACAAAATGATCGATCTACAAAACAGTCAACAGAACTCTAGACTGCAACAAGAACCCGATAGACGGGGTAAACTCAGGTGCTCCTAAAGGGTGATCAGTTATCCCTACTTTAGTGGCACTCATCGGGTTACAAACCCGGTGTTACGGTTTTATTGAGGAATATACCAGATTATGGACAAACGAAACCTATCCAAATATATCCCATAACGGTTCCTCAAGTCACGAAGGCCACTGTATGTATTTTGAAGTGATAACCTCAACTAATCCACTAGGAAGCATTTGCTCAGTAGCTTCGTTGTCACGTAAACCATGATGGCAACCACAAGATATGGAATATTGTGTTAATAGGTGGAGCAGAAAATACTTACCCTTCAATCTCTTGTTTTCTGGGTAGTGTTTGTTTTGTATATCATTGTTTGTCCGCTTTGTTTTCCTTTATCCTCCGATTTAGGTGTTTGATTACACTTTTGGTGGTATCTTCAAACTTTACATACTCCACATGCAATATTTCATTTTATCGAATTGACATAGTGTATGTCTTTAAGCCCTTCACCATTCACATTCAGCTATTGTGAAATGTATCCTTATCAAAATATATCCCATAACGGTTAATCAAGTCACGATGGCCATTGTATGTATTTTGAAGTGATAACCTCAACTAAGCCACTAGGAAGCATTGGTTCAGTAGCTTCGTTGTCACGGAAACCATGAGAGCAACCACAAGATATGGAATATTGTGTTAATAGGTGGAGCAGAAAATACCTGCCCTTCAATCTCTTGTTTTCTGGGTAGTGTTTGTTTTGTATATCATTGTTTGTCCGTTTTATTTTCCTTTATCCTCCGATTTAGGTGTTTGATTACATATTTGGTGGTATCTTCAAACTTTACATACTCCATATGCAATATTTCATTTTATCAAATTGACATAGTGTATGTCTTTAAGCCCTTCACCATTCACATTCAACTATTGTGAAATGTATCCTTATCAATAAGATTAGTTTTATCATAAAGACAAAGTTATATATTTTGAATGTATAAAAGTAGCGAAAAATATTTCCTAGCAAAATAAGCGAAAAAAGCCATACCATTTGGGTATGGCCAGATTGTAAATAACAAAAATATACATGTAATGCGATTCATTTTCGTTGTGTCCAAATCCAGGGACCGATTGTTTTTCCTAGAAATGTCCGAGTTATGCCGCATGAGTTATCCAGGACAAGGTAAGACGAACGCTAGTACCATTGCGCCCCTTATCCGAAATAATATAAGGCAACATATATTACCATTGTACCAACTTACACTTCTAAATCGGACTAAAGTAAGTAGTAAGGTAATACGATAAAGCTACTGCGAGAGTAATAATTTATGTGCGTTGAGTAAGATAAAATACGCAGAAAGTAGTCAACGCTGTACGTTCAGGTAATTATTTCCATAGAACGTTTAACCTTGACTACTGTAGAATCCTGCATCGATTGTACCAACTTATCAGAGTTAAACGCTCTGAGGTAAATGGTAAGCTACTGTGCTTGTACCAATTCTCGTGCGTTGAGCGGAATAAAGTGAGTAGAAAGCTTCTACGATTGTACCAATTTGTCCAAGTTATTTTGCATTAGGTAAAGGGAAAGGTGCTACAATTGAGCTTACCAGTCCGATATATCCGTGATAAGGTAATTAAGCCAAAAGCTATTACGATTGTACCAACATCTTAAGGAATTGACATTCTTAATGAGAAGAAAAACGTAAATATGTCACCTATTTGTTAGGGGGGAAATATTGAAAACTTCTAATAAAATACTAAGAAAAAAGGAATGAGATATAATAAATGTGCTGATTTAAGTGTTATTTTAACCTACTAGTTGTACCAGCCAATTGTGTAGTTTTTATTATTTTCACGGTCATGTTCATGAAAATACTTATATTGTGAGGGGCTGTCGTGGTCTTGATCTTAAGGTAGATGAATTTATAACTACCTATGCAATAAGGGCCTATCCCCACTACCTTTGTGTGTTCGAATCCCGCTCAGGCGATCTGTACTCGATACAACATTATGTGATCAAGTTCGTCAATAACTTGGGGTAGATCGGTGGTTTTCTCCGGTTTCCTCCACCAATACGAAAATTGAAATCCTCTCTTTTGTCGTAAAGTTTCATTCTTAACCGCCCCACTGTCAATTTCGAGGTGTGGGTCATGTTATGAAGCAGACCTATCTGTATATGTGGTATCCTTTATTTCAGGCTCAATGGGATAGATGCGATCAACGAAATCACCAAATCTAGAATTTTTTATTGAAAGAACATCATCTATATAGAGAAACGTGAAATTAAAGGATCGGGCTAGATTTTCGTTTTTCTTGCGAAGCCCATGTATGAAGTATGCCTCGTACGAATAAACGAATAAGTCGACGAGAAGACGAGCACAGTTTGTCCACCAAACATAACAAGTATGTTGTCAATCAAAAACTCTTGCAAACAATATATAATTACAAATACGTGAATGAACCAATTGTGAAATGTAAATACTACTAATATTTAATAAGACAAAACAGACGTCATCATCCAAAAGGAAAAGATAGGGTGAACATATTCAAGCGTATTTGTCCTGTTTTGTGTACGGGTGTTTCAACAAACGTTTGATGTTTAAATGGGTACGAATTGTACTCTGCTACACTCCGATTTGTTTCTACACGCTTATGAGGCCGACTACCTTCAAGGCTTTTCAAGAACTAAATAGAAAATTAGTCCGGTCCTTTAATTCCAGCTTCCACTATGTAGATGAACAATTCGGTGGTTATCTACATCGTATCTATCCAAATTATCTTGAAATAAAGGACACTACTGACTCTCACAATTCTGCTACTTACCTTGAAATCGACAACGGTGGAAGATTAGAAACAAAACTCTACGACAAACGTGATGACTTCACTTTTCCAATAGTCACCTTTCCTTTTATCAGTAGCAACATTCCAGCATCACCAGTGTATGCAGTTTATATTTCGCAATTCATGTTATTCTAGAGTTTGTGCCCAGTACATTGATTTTCTAGACAGAGCGCAGCTGATGACGCAAAGGCTACACAAACAAGGCTACATTGCTCCTAAGCTGAAGTTATCGCTACAAAATTATACGATCGTCATCACGATCTGGATGACCATTACGAAATATCCATATCTCAAATGACAATGGATCTTTTACTTTTCATGTAATTTCTTTCTTTCATCTAACACTGCCAGACAGATGAGAGTCTTATAAGAAACATGAACTGCTTATTCTTCGCAAGCACCTAAGTTTACACCTGGGTTTTTGGTGGGGTCCGTGTTACTAATCTTTTTATACAGAATCGTCTCATCTTAGATTTTCCTTCAAAATTGACTATTGTTTCACTATTATGCTTTACGATGGCCTTGTATACTATCTAATATTTAGATAACGAATCAGGTCAACAGCTCTCTTTGATAGGGGAGGGGATGGACATTGTGATCGTAATCGCATAGTAGTTGGATATACAACTACGTGTGCAATCTGTGCCTAACGTTGTCAGTTCCAATTAAGCTCAGGCGAGGTGAACTCTATACAACATGTGATAAAGTTGTATCTTGCGGAAGGTATGTGGTTTTCTTCGGGTACTCCAGTTTCATCCATCAATAAACCTGACTGCCACGATGCAATATATATATTGTTGAATGTGGCGTTAAACACCATAAACCAAACCAACCTCTTTAATGTACTAACATTATACATATGAAAACGTATGTCTTACGAGGAATACATAAATTATGTATGATGGTCAGGATTAAGCGTTCTTTATAATAACGTTATTCATCGGTTATATGTTAGGAGATTATTGAAATGTAGACACCACTGGGCACGACCGCATCATTTCAGTAAGAGGGGGAAAAAGGGAGGTTGCGATCTGTACCAAACAAGGAAAGTGAACGATTGTGTATATGGTTATCGATATTTCCTCTTTAGATTTTGATATTTGATTTTGGTATTGTTCTGACAGTGTGGTATTTTTGTTTGCTTTTACATTTTATCTCATGGCTCGTATATAATCTCTCTGTCAATTCTTAATTCCATATTATTTGCTTATCGCTGAAGAGGTCTAGAGTATTGCTTCTATCTCC
>MJUT01008145.1:152415-162680 GCA_002080005.1 Gigantidas platifrons
ATTAATCTTATATTCTGTCAGCCAATGAGAAGGAGGGCCCGGGTGGCTCAATGAGTTAAGTAGTTGGATTACCCAACAACTCATACAGGTCTATCACCAATATGACGTGGGTTCGCGCCCGGTTTTGTAAATTACAAAAAGGTGCACTCGTCTGGCAGCCGCAAGTGACAAAGTTACCAGTTGCTTGCCCATGGTCGGTGGGTCTCTCCGGGTACTCCGCCTTCTTCCATCAATAAAACTGGTCGCCATGATATAGTTGAAATATTGCTGAATGTGGCGTTAAACACAATAAATCAAATCAAATCAAATCAAATCAGCCAATGAGAAGATTGCAATATACTGGATCCTTCCAGAAAAAATATGTGTCATTAAATATTTGCCTTACATTACAAAAAATACCAAGCTGTCGGATATTCTATCAACAGCATGTTTGTGAAGTCACATCATTGTTCATATTTTGTACCGACTAATTAACATTCAAATGTCAGCCCACGTGAATAAAATCCGGTTTTACATTTTCTCTCGATTTGTTCGTTTTAAATATATCGTTCACGTCGCCACGTTTAAGTAACGAACTGTCTTACAAATGTGCAAACATTAAAGAAAACCGAAGGGGCCATTACGAATGAATGTATTATGTATACTATAGGTTTTTATTTGTTCAATTATAAATTACGTAATCTGTATTGTTTGTACTTTCGCATCGTCTATTAGTATTATAGACGTCACTATGTTTATCGATAAAACGAGCGCACCCTCACTACTTCTTTGTCGATTAGTCAATATATTTTTACTGTCTTCAATATGATAGAAATATCAAAGTAAACAAACGAAATGTCACCAGACATGACTTCATACAGGTATGTTAGATGTAAGTGTATCACCACAAAATAATATTTATATCGCAATAAAGGGGGTCAGATAAACTTCAGTGTTAACAAGCAATCGACCTAATAAAGCATTACTGGTACCTGATTCATGTTGAGCGACAAAAAGAAACTGTAACAGTATAAAGGCTGACGTTACAGATGGCGCCAAAAAAAAACGATTAGAACGACGCTTATTTCAGTTATTTTAGCACAATTTGGCAGTTGTTTTGGACTTCTTGTTATTGTATCACCACAAAATAATATATGTTCAACAAGCATTTAATTTTAATTAGATATGGATGAAGTCTTGAAGAACAATGTTTAACCTATTTTCATTCAACGTTAAATATTAAAAGATACGGTCATCCAAAAACTTGCAAAAAAATCGAAAATCCTTGCATGATTGTAAAACTAGTTAGGTTATCTTAAATAATTTACCCTCCAGCTGAGAGAAGATTTCACCAAAAGATTAAAACATATCATGCATGTTTCATAAATCGCGATTTTCTATTCAAAATCAGAGTGCTAGAAAGAACTATCCTTGATATGCATGCCTTTTTGTCATTTAATATAATTTAACATCTTCTTTAGCATGCAATCCTTAGATGTGAAAGTAGTCATTTACTGCAACTCTGCACAGTGTAATACATTGAAAAAAAAATTATGGAGGCTTGAAATAATATTTTCTGAAAATACGATCAGTTAGATGATTCAAAAAATATTTCCATGCAAACGCACCTTGTTAGATTAGATTTGTCTTGGAACATGAAATATTGATAAATAAATAAATAAATAATGTTTAATTTCATAATACGTTTCTATAGTTACATTAATTGAATAATAATACCTTAATTATATTTATTTTACCAATAATATGAGAATGAGAAACCAATAAAAAAATTAAAAAATTATTTTCAGAACGACACAGGGTGCGGAGAGGTAAGGGTTTTGTGTACGTGTACATATAGACAGTGTGTTTGTTACACACGTTCTGCTTTATAAATGACACTCCTACATGTGTATGTTCGGCTTGTATTTTATGTAGACTTTCTAATATTCCAAACCATTTTTAAATCTTATTTAGTACCTGTAACATATATTTCCAGTATTGTACATCTATATCACTGGTAGCGTTTGAGTAGCAAAATGATGAAGTGCGGAGGGTTAGGGTTATGGAGTTTAACGACAGTTTCAGCAATCAGAAGTGCGTTAAAAGCATACCATAATTAGTATGAGAATTGATAGATTGCTTGTTTGTGTGAATCGCTTCAAGAATTGTATGTAATTCTGTTCTATGTCATTTTTTGTTGTTGTAACTAATTAAGCAGCAAAGTATTACCATGGAGAATAATATCTCTAAATGAATACATTTTACAAATGTTTCAACGACACTTTTGGTGGTAAATTGTTGTAAATAATAATAGTTAAGAAAAACACAGACACTTTATAATTATGGTTATTTTTTAAGTTCAATCGCATCCCTATTTGCTTTTGCTTCTTAGAACGAGTGAATGCATTGCTATATTGTAGGCCTAACACAGAAACCCATCCTGAATTTACATATCTTACATGTTGATTATTGTTTCTATAATATTGGGTTGTGTTCGTCATCGTTATAACCATCTTCTTTCTATTCCCTCACACATTGCATGTCTCTTGCTTCAATTCCGTTTGTACTATCACACTTCTGTTTCTTTTTAATAACGAGACTCAAATAATAATTGCATGTTTATATGTGTATTGTTATTGCCAGGAAGCCAATTCAGACAAACATTTAACATGGTATAATACGAATTGTCTGACCATCAACAGAAAGGATGATTTACGCTTTGATGGTGGTAGTAAGCGAGTCATTAGCAATGAAATATGCATACTAGTTGGAAAACAAGAAACTATGCATCATAATTTGACGTATAATAAAATAGCATATATCGCATAAAGCGTTCATGTTCTTCAAGTCGTGCCATTACGCCCTGTACTACAGACTATAGGTTCGTAGACTATGTAATCCCAACGTTACACTGTGGACAAGAGGACAAACCCAATTGAATATATTTTTTCCAGACCGAAAATTGTCCGAAAATTGGAACGTGCTCGCAATGTGTGTAAAAATCTGTGCAAATGACAAAGCAGAACACTCGATATGGAAAACAACCAGTATGATTGTAACTTGTTTATTTTTTCATATAAAAAAAGATTGGTATTACCTTTGGGTTACATTTAGTGCTGCAGTTTCTTTTTTGCACTAGTATTTTCCAAGTATAGAAATCAGAAGTTTATAACATGGAATACGCAATTATAATGAACAAACACGAACTTCGCATCAAATAATTACAGACACCTTTCAAAAATAAATAACATATTACAAAATCAAACAACATCTCAACATTTAGTCTTCTCAAATATAATTCTGATAACATGGAAATGATCTCGAATTACTTTATCATGTTTATATTTTGTTGAAATGATGAATTGTAATTATATACAGTCAAACCTGCTTTAAGAGGTCACATTTTCAGTGGTCATTTAAGACAGGTGATCTCTTAAAAGAGATTCAATTCATATGATATGTTCTATGACAGAACAAGAAAAAGGGAATGTAGAAATTTAGGAAAATGTTTTCGAGTATCAGAGTAAACATGCATATCTTTTTGACACTAGGACATATTTTGCTACCTTTTTGAGATACTGCCATGTATTTGGTTTCGAGAATACTACATGAATAAACATATTTGGTTATTTTGTCATTGTCTGTTGATACATTTAATATATGGACGGCATATTTATTATTGATTTTGAGGTTATGTTGTTTTTTTGTTTGTTTTTTGTTTGTTTTAATATTAAGCAAATATACATGATAGGCATTAAATATTCAAGTTTTTGCAGATGAAACGTGAATGAAGAATAGCATGATTTTTTCCTTCAAAAGTACTGGCGGAAGTAAATAATCAGAAAACAATTTATCAGTCACAGACGACCTAAGCCGACGTTTGGCTATCATCTTTAGGCTTTTTGTGTTTATTGCTCTCAAATCTTTAAATTATTGGTATTTCCAATCTTTCAATTTTGACCTTACCTGGTGAAGGGTTTTCCAGAAACCCACCATGCACACTGAATTTGATATCTACGTTTTCATAACTATGTCATGTATTATAAAATCCCAATGCACATACTACAATCACATTTGATACATTAATCAGACTATTTCAATATAATATTTGGAAAGAGACGTCATTTAACTTGGTATGCTTTGTTCTTCTCTCTAAGTATAAGATTGTCCAATAATTTTTTTTTATTTTTCACAAAAAATGTCACATGATCGTTAAAGGGTTTATTGATATTCAATTTGGCAGTGTAACATATCAATACTCAACCTGTAAACATGCCTTATTTCTTATAGGTGTTACAATTTTGCTGTCTTTAATGGTCTTTCTGCTTCTGGTAGCTGAAACCATGCCACCAACTTCCGATGCAGTGCCTCTAATGGGTATGTATTGTGATTTGTTGCAGATCGTCAAAATTCAAAAATGCTAAAAAAAAAAAAAAAAAAAAAAAAAAAAAAAAAAAAAAAAAAAAAAAAAAAATTGAAGTTACCAAAGGGGTAATCAGAACACGCAAATTGAGGGTAAGATAAAAAAAAGGACAAAAGGACAACTAACGATCTACAAAACATTTCATAGAAAGCTAAATAGCAAGCAACATAAACCCCAATAAAAATCGTGGGTTAACTGCTCCACTAGTCGCACATGTCGTTTTATTAACCCGGATATGAGTCACGAAAGGAGAAAGGACCGAGAAGAACATACGACAAGTGTAAAATGTGCATTGGTTCAGTAGCATCCTTATTATCAGCAATCCTCTATGAAGTAAAGGCTGATAGGAACCACAAACGCTGGAATATCGTATCAAATGAGAGATATATACTTTATATGCAGGTACTGTTGGAATGTTTCTACATGTAAATATCCTATATTCCTAACTCAGTGGGATAGATGCGATCAACAAAATTGTCAAACTTATTATTTACTGAAAGGACATCATATATATAGCGGAACGTGAAATTAAAGGATCGGGCTAGCTTTTTTTCGTTTTTCTTAAGAAGCCTATGTGTGAAGTTTGCGACTCACATATCTATAACGATAATATTTGAATATGTGTAAGTCAATCAAATTTCAAATCCTACATTTATGATTTAAACATAAAACAATGGTTCTGATTACACAATATTTTAAAAATAC
The DNA here is from genome assembly GCA_002080005.1 of Gigantidas platifrons. Taxonomy (NCBI): domain Eukaryota; kingdom Metazoa; phylum Mollusca; class Bivalvia; order Mytilida; family Modiolidae; genus Gigantidas; species Gigantidas platifrons. The sequence continues at coordinate 157,523 of MJUT01008145.1, forward strand.
ATACATAAAATGCGGAATTAAACAATACATAATGAATGGAAAGTTTAAACAGCGACGAACAACAATTCCACCAATATCACCAAAACGAACAATCACCTCTCAGCTCAAGCCATTGAAAGCTAATTAAACCACGACATATTACTGGTAATTTGAATAATTTAATCAGTTTACCACAGCACACGTTTGAGAACGAAAATCCATTCCTTGATAATAGCTGTATATAAATTGCAGAGTACTGTTTCAAATTTTGTGAGTGATTGTCTAGCATATTCTTCTTGAACTCGTTGTGGTGTTATTATAAGGTATTTTTAGACGTCAATTGCTATATAAAATTGTATTATAGGTACAAAATTACCCTCATTAACTGTCAGATCCCTTTAAAAGCTTTCAAACTAGTTATAGAAGTTTTAAAACGAAATGAAAATTCAATAGAATTGTGGCGGAAAACGTATAAATTATCCTCTTTATACATTTGTTAACAACTCATGACTTGATATTAGGCATGACTTTACAAAGATTTTAAATTTTATTGACGATTCAATTTTATTACATTGTATAAATAAAACATACTTTGGCTTAGAAATACATTTCACTATCTGTTTCATTCATATTCGTTTGCGAATTTATGTTTATCAGCGGTATAGGAGTGAACCAGACAGTAAGATACATATTTTAGGACTGGTACGTAAATTGGGGATGCAAGTTGTAAGTCTGGTAGGACAAAATAAGGGGGGGGGCAAGGTTTAAGTTTCAAGACTAGTACGAATTTTCAGGTTTTCAGAACTAACAAGCAATAAAGATGATTTAGCCTCAAAGCATAACATTCCTCCACCGCCTTGTTATCGGACAATTTTTGCTTTCATTCTAGAAAGTAAGTGTTTTTCTAAGTTTTCGCCAAAAATAGTTTTGGCGACGATCCACCAGCCCCATTTCCCCACTTTCCAAACTGACAATATTATATACAACTACTATCATATCTCTAACCCTTTATACAGGTACCTGAATCATTTTTGTTTTCACTCTGTAATTAATTCTTAATATATTCGGGTATTAAACATATGACCTAATTTCTCCACTGTGGTGTCGGTGATATCTGCTAGTTGCACGGAACGAATAAAAAACGCGATTATCCATTAGGATGTGACGTATTCTAGTGACTCGAGAATTGCATGCACCTTGTACATAAGAGAAACCTTGCTGTAGCTCATAGTATACAAGTATGCTGGTTGCAAGGCGAACATTATCGAACCTATGCATTTTATCTTCTGTCAAATTAATCTTCCTGTCATAGTTTGTTACCTTGTTCCGGTCATTAATATACACATGATCATCCGCAGGTGGCTTCATGACAATGTTCATGTCATATAATCATCCCAGCAGCTGCATGACAATGTTCAGGTCATGTAATCATCCCTGGGTGCTTTATGACAATGTTCAGGTCATATGATCACCCCGGCTGCTTCATGACAATGTTCAGGTCATATTATCATCCCGGCTGCTTCATGACAATGTTCAGGTCATATAATCATCCCAGCAGCTTCATGACAATGTTCAGGTCATGTAATCACTCCTGGGGGCTTCATGACAATATTCAGGTCATGTGATCATCCCCGAAGGCTTCATGACAATGGTCAGGTCATGTGATCATCCCCGAAGGCTTCATGACAATAGTCAGATCATGTGATTATCCCAGGAGGCTTCATGACAATGTATAGGTCATAAGATCATCCTTGCGGCGTCATGACAATGTCAGGTCATATGATCATTCTGGTGGCCTCATGACAATGCTAGGTCATCTGATACATTTTCAGTAAAACTGCTGTAACATCATTTGCCTCTCAACCTAATTTATTGTTTTACTTTTGCAGTTTCAGTGATGTCATTCAATAAACGATGAAACGATGCACAACAATACAGACGGGGCAACATTAATTACTGACAAATGAAAATAACTTGTTATTTCTGAGAGCTTTCCGGCTGCTTCCATTATTTTGTCAGTGATGTTGCATAAACCCCACCCGTCACTTTCAGTGACCCCATTTCCTTTTCCCAAACCAGAAATGTGAAATAAATTTTGTTACGACCAGTAACCCTAAACAAATAAACATTTAAGAAAACATGATCAGATTGGAGCGGTGGGATAATCTTGCGTACATGTTTGAAATATGGCTTTCATCAACAATCAATCAATTAATCATGTTTTCTAATTGACAGGTATATATTTTTGCTGTATAATGATAATGTCCTCTTTGTCTGTGATGTTCACGGTGATTGTCCTCAACTTCCATTATCGGGGACCAGAAACATACAGAATGCCTATATGGGTAAGCTAAGTCTTGAAAGTTGTAAAAATAGACAATCAGATTATGCAAAAAGTGTATGTTGGATTGTATGATTGTCTGTCGTAAGGCCAGTCCTCACGATGAGCAACGGACTTCCGGTCCAAGACCAGCAAAACTTTGTTCGGACCAGTAAATTTTTCAGTGTTTTTTTATAGAACTTTATAAAAATAAATTGAATAATTTGATTCCGACCAGTAAATTAAAGCTTCATTTCGCGGGCTGGGTGCACAAAGTTTGACAACCTCACTACGATCATAAATATTGGAAACCAGATACCTCATTTTGGATTCGCATGAGACATAGTAGTATACTCAAAGTTTATACTGAATCAGTGGTTAGATGTCATGTGTTAGATGTTATGTCACGTTTCATTTGAACATGCATGCCAGTACACATAATAAATAATTCATCAGGTCACCAGAGACGAGATACCACTGCATATTAAAATAAAACTTTCAAATTATATCACAAAATACCAGTCTAAAAACCAAAAAACTGGTGCGTAGCTCAACAAATAATGTCTGATCCCTATTTATATTGGTAATGAAAAATAAACGATTCCAATTACCAACACTAATCAAATGTTCATATTCAAAACGTAGAGTAAACAAAACCGTCCAAAGAAAAGAAAATAAAATCAAGATTTCTCGAAAAATGATGTTTTGTAATTGGTATTTCTATTTGACACATGAACAATAGCAAGTTCTTTATGAAAACCAGGTCTTTTTGGAAAAAATTGAATACTTGTTTGAAATATTATATCTCAATTTCTGTGTTTTATTTAATAAAAAACCTTCTTAATCAGATTAAGCTAATTCATCATATAAAAACACTCTGTAATATAATGTAAATAGGATTTACAATTTATTTCGAAAAGATTTGTTGAATTAAAAGCGTCTAATTTAACATATTCATCCGGATTGGTCAATGTAAGGTAATTAGCAATGCCATTGAAACTTCTTCAAACAAATCCATTGTAATCGGCAAAAGGCAATGCGCTTAAAAAAAAGATAGCAATGTTCAGTACACTGACATTAAAACCTTTCCAACACTCCCCCGAATGACATTTCCTCTATAGTTACTATGGCATTATAAATGTATATTTATAGATAAGGAAGTACATAAATGGGTGGTTAGCTTGGGTACTACATATGAAAAGGCCAGGTAGGGATACTACAGAGTACAGAAAAGGTTCATCATCAAGTCTTTCGTCAAGTCTACGTCTACGAGATGGAATGCTACAAGAAAGGCAGTCAAGAATACTACTAACAAACTTTGTGGAAACAGACGAAGACATTCGAATGGAAAATGGCGCTTATGTACGCCGAGTTACCTCCCCTAGAGAGGAAAATCCTTATTTAAGTCCCAAATCAGACTTGAACGCAATTTTAAGAGAAATAAGAAAGATAACCGCGAAGTGTAAGCGAGAGGACGAAGACTTAGAATTGAGAGGAGAATGGCGATTTGCTGCCATGGTGTTAGACAGACTGTGTTTGTGGATATGTGTTACTCTGACTGTATTATCTACAACAGTTATAATGTTCTCAGCTCCTACTTTGACTGACTGATATTGATGAACCAGAACTGTGAGCTTAAAAAAAAATGAATGAGCTATAAGAAAAAAGTAAACATTGGCACAAACAATCATATAAAGGCAAGACTTGTTATGAGAAAAAAAGATTCTGAAAAGTGATGAAACATCGTTAAAATAAAACGGAGAAACGAATTTATAATTTTGAAATAATTTATAGTATAGTAGTTCATGATAACGTGTGATGGTACATATATGTGTAAATGCTTTAATAGCGTGTGTAATGAATGAGGTGATGGTTTGGAAAACAAAATACAATTGAAGTGAAGCGTGTATATAAATTCAAACTGGATAAATGTTGAAAATGTGTTTTTTATCAATAACAATAATGAATAATGTACATATAGTATACAATTTTGTATATTGAAGTATTGTATATAAAAAAAATCATTACATTTTGATTTGAACCAGTATTAAAATGTGGTTATACTTACTGTCTTAATACAATGTAAAACCATGCTCTGTCTTAACTGATAATGCATAGTATTGCTCGAAACGACGTTTTTGCATGTTTTGCAGTAGTTCAATCAAAATTGCATATCTATTCTATGAATAAATTACATGTATTAATCTGTTGATTGCATGTGGGTATCATTGACACGAATTAACCACCAAATTTAGTTCAAAATGAAATACAATATTACAATAAAAAGGTATGAACAAATGACAATATCACTTAATACAAATGGTGCCGAAAATATTATCTGAGAAAGAACACAATACAAATGTATATGAATACACTGTGGCAGATATAACACAGGCAGCTGGTAAACTCGATTCACATGAGTTCATCACCGGTTTTCAGAGATCGTGTTGCTCAATCGTTAGTTTTCTGTGTTGTGTTTTGTAGATCATTGTCTGTCCCTTTCTCTTTTTTTCTTGTATTCATTGGGTTGTCTGTCCCTTTCACTTTTTTCTTGTAGTCATTGTGTTGTCTGTCCTTTTTATATTTACGGCTTATGATTACAATTTTGGTATCTTTTAAATTTTCTTCATTAAACTATTGAGTATGTTTGACGTTGATCTTCCAGGAATTCAACCATATACATTTAGATCCTTGGTTATGTATTGATTCAAAATTTGATGTTCTTATCACAATGTATGTTGCTGTCTCATACTAAGTGCAATTGTATGTGCATTTCAAGTCTGATGAATATTGTTTTGTGTTTTTCCCGTTGCAGTCAACTGTAAACTAAAAAGTTAGCTCGCTTCTTTGATATAGTTC
>MJUT01008145.1:164160-186803 GCA_002080005.1 Gigantidas platifrons
TATTTTAAATAACCTTGACAATATAAAGATGAACAAGGAAGTATATATTGTGTCAATGCTACCGAATATCACGTTTTAAATAATGAAAATAAATGATTTGTTCAGGTGACTGTCGTAACATAATTCCCTACCTGTTCCTTATTAGGTTTGATAGCTTAATATATTTTTGCAATTATATCATATTCAATTTTCATATTATAACAAATACATGTGATTATTTTATCTTTTTGTCACGTTTTTCGTATTCTGCAAAACGTATTTAAATTCCAAAATTCAAACCTATCGTTCATTGTGGACTTTTTTTTATGACATTCCAAACATTTTATTTAATTCACAAACCGAAAGCAGATTTTCATTTGAGTTCCGCGAATCAACACTTAATAATGAATATTAGATAAATTCAGGGACTGACAAGAAGTAAAAGGCAAGTTAATTACTGTTTACTAACAAGTCTCAAACCTTTCGAACTTTATTTATGTTTATTTTATGTTGTATATAAATACAAATGACATGTCTATATGCGTTTCAATTTCAAACCTTCCTCATGAGTTATAATGTAATTACACTTCCGGTATTTCCGGTGACGTCTGTTTATATGTCCGATCCTTATTTGTTATATTTAGCAAATAAAAATATGTTTAAACTAAAACCCAACGTGAATTGTTAAAAGTACGTTTTTATTCTTGTAACTTCCCTACTAATCGTGTCAACAAGTATAGGCGGTAGTGACCAGTGTGACAGTAAGAATGTATGTAATATTAACAAATCGAGTTGAGAGGGGAAAATTGTCGCCAAGAAGACCACATTAAATACAAATCACAGAAACGTTAGATGATAGATGATTATATCACGTAAAATGATTTTGAATGAAAACGATTCACGGGCAATTCCCTCGTCATAATTCACGATAAATAAATAAAAAAGAAGAAAGGACACTACAGAATCACATCTATATTTTCTATATTTCAAAATGATTTCATATGAAATGTTGCCATTATTTTTTATGGGAGTAGATATGATCTTGTTTGAGAATAGTGTTCTGAAAATGTATCTGTTGAATACACACTTAAGCTTCCATATAAATTCTTGTTATTTAATTTTGTTTATTTGTTTCATAGAACAATTTGTCGGAAGTCTATGATAAAAAGATTAATACATGACCTTTTCCATATCATCCCGGCTATCATCCCTCGACTGTATCTCGGGCTGATACCCGTGCTGATATGGAAAAGGTCATGCATTCGTTTATATTTAAAATCCTATACAATCAGTACCTATCACCACTAATATTGTGGGTTTGAATTCCGTCCAGGCGAATTGCACTCAATACAACATTATGTGATAAAGTTTGTCAGTAACTTGCGACAGGTCGGTGGTTTTTGCCGGGTACTCCGTTTCCACCATCAATGAAACTGAAATAATGATGAAAGTGGCGTTAAACACCATCAAATAACCAAACAATATAAATGGTTAGTTTCATGAGTTATAATATAATTACGCTGTCGGGGAAAACACATTTCAAACAACATGTGAATGTCACAGTAACTTAATTCTTAATTGGGACACGCTGCCTTGTTCTAATACATATACATATATGATATGCAATATAAAAAAATACCTTGTGATCAAAGGTTAAGGTCACATTAATGTATCGTATAATGTGACTTCAGACAAACTGAGTCCGCTTTCACAAAGTTTAATAAAATGACAGTTATATCAGAGGTCAAGGTACGAGTGACATTAGTTTTATTTCTCGACATATCGTCATTTTCTTATACAGTTAAAAGATGCAGCCACTCTGCCTTATTTCTGACATTCCACCGAACTAATCCTTAAGAAAAGTTTTAAGATACCAAAGGGGTAATCAGAAACCATAAATCGAATGACGGACAACACAATGACCACAACGAAAAGGACAAACAGCGATCTACAAAACATGTAGCAACACCACCCCACCTAAAAACCGTGGGTGCATTCAAGTGTTCTTGAAGGGTAAGCAGTGACACCTGTCATGTTACTCTTGTTACAAGCCCGGTGAAAAGTCATAAATGAGGAAAGGATCGTGATAACAACAAACGGAACATATCAGAGGTCATTTGTGACACAGACACACCATGAACTCAGCTCAACCACTAGGAAACCTTGGTTCAGTAGCTTCCATGTTAGCAGCCACCTTCTATCAAGGACATCATGATAGGAACCAGAAACACTAGAATATCTGATTACCGGGGAGATATATACATAATATGCAAGTGCTGCTGGAATGTTGTCAATCAAAAACTCAAGAATATTGATGATATCAGTTTCAGATAAATTTTTGGGAGTGGGTTTTAGAAAATAAGAGTTCTCCCTTCATAAGACAAGGTACATGTATTTGTATCTTAAACTGGACGTTATGTCGTGCCCTAATACGTTTGCATGCTAATCATCATGACGAAACATTCCTCCCACGACAAATTTGCATTATAAACAAATCAATTTAACCTTCTAATCAAAGGTCAACGTTATAGTGATATCATTCTTTTACTACACACACCGTCATTATTTTTGTTTTTCAAAGCAATGATATATATTTTTGTATGTTTTAGAGACAACATAATGTCAGACTATTTATTAGTAGCGGCCATAGACTTTGGCACTACCTATTCTGGATATGCTTTTTCCACCATTTCGAACTTTAAACTGGATCCTTTGAAAATACACGCCAACCAAGCATGGAATGCAGGAGGAAGACAACTTCTGTCACTGAAAACACCGACTTGTCTCCTTCTTGATGGACGGAAGCAACTAGTATCTTTTGGGTATGAAGCAGAGAATGATTATGCAGAACTGGCACTGGATGACAAACACCGTGATCATTATTATTTTAGTCGATTCAAGATGAGGCTCTATAACGATAAGGTAATTTTTTTTTATCATTTCTCATCAAATAAAATATATATAAATATCTGTTGAAATTCTACACCATTGTATAGTACATTTTGAATGTATTGAGGTGAGATGCATAAAAATCAAATTAAGAGTTTGACGATACCAAAGAGGTAATCATAATTCGTAAATCGAAGAAGAACAGACAACACAATGACCAAATGAAAAAGGACACACAACGATCTACACAACACTACACATAATATTAAAGATCAAGCAACGCGAATCCCACAAACAAACCGTGGATGAACTCAGGCGCTCCAGAAGGATAAGCAGGTCCTGTTCAACTAGTGGCACCAATCGTGTAACTCTAGTATATATGAAGTATGTATGTTGCATTGTCGTATTTCATCTTAGGGTTTAACTGGAGAAATGAAGCTTGAAGATGTGACTGGGAAAAGTTTGTTGGCCATAGAGGTGTTTGGTTTGTCAATACAAGCACTGACAAGTCACATGCAGCAACTACTTGATAATGAAGGAACTAAAATTAAACCTCACGAGATTAAATGGGTTCTGACAGTTCCGGCTATCTGGCCTGATAGTGCCAAACAATTCATGAGAAAGAGTGCGGAAAAGGTATTTAGAATTCATCAATTTATTATTAATATATACTATTATTAAACAGCGACTTACTAAATCGCCTTTGTAAAGGCTGATTTAGCAACTATAGATAACTCTTTGAGACAGGATTACTTTCTTTTAAAATATTGACATTCTGCTGGTAAAACTAGTACTTCAACTAGCAGTTACATAAGTATATTTATATTTCATTCCATATAATAGTACCATTCACTGTTCAATATTTGCTTCAAACAAATTATGACATATACATTCTGTTCTTTTACGCAGATAATTCAGATTTTAGATGTTTATGAAGAATCGATATTAAATCTGTTAGAAACATCATATCTATTCCGTCGGGAAATAGTTGATGGCTCACGGAAAAATAAACTTGCTATTGTGCTCATAGCCACTACATATGCGCATTTACACATAGTTCTGAATATTACTGTAATTGAGCTTATAGCAAACAAAAAATATTCCTTTAAAACAGTATATATAAACTCATAGCAATAATATGTGAAAGTGGCGTTAAACACCATAAGTATAACCCACAATGAATATAAATAAAATCCAATGTTCATAAATACCTTTGTTACTTCTTTAATATTTTATTATTCCCAGGCAGGAATTAACCATGACCAACTATGTATAGCTCTAGAACCAGAAGCAGCATCGATTCACTGTCAATATTTGCCAACTGAGAAACTGCAAGGCGCTTTGGAAGGCTTCACTATGGCAGGGACAGGGCAAAAATATATGGTGATTGATCTAGGAGGTACGGTATATATTCGAATGATCTACATTGCGTTTTTATTTGAAACTTATCACAATTAATGTACTCTACAGACGATAGTTCACTCTTTGTATACAGGTATCTAAAAACAATTATTACTCTTCATGTAAGAAACTTTCATTATAATTGATATGATATTATCGAAACATAATTTTATAAAGAATACATAGCGGCGTTGTATTATGCACTCGCATAGTACACTTGTTGGAGTCATTAATATGCTGATGGGCGGAGCTTAGCACAATGTTACGTCATTTAAATAGGCGGGGTCTAAACGGGATCACCTGAGCGCTTTTAACAGTGTACCATTTACAATGTATTAGACGTTTTTCTTTAACGTTAAAGCTGTCGTCTGTCAAAACAATGGTCAGTTCCAGGTTTGGGAACGACGATCTAGATGCCTTCAGAAACGATAACTTGCGATTTAAATGAATATTATTTGCCAATCTTTATACTATCAATACATTTTAGACAAAATTCATTTTTTTTAATCATCAAAGACATTCAAAGTAACAATAACAACAATATTGTGATGTCCATGTCATATGCCGAAATATATCCCAAGCTTAGAAGGCATAGTGCACGACCCGAAATATTAACTATATTGAGGAATTAAAGTCTTTGTTAATGTATTGTTTTTTATATTTAAAATTATATTTAACAAACGGGAATAATTTCATTCAGCTATTTATATTAATGACTAATATATCCAAGTATACTGAAGTTGACGCATAGTTATCGCGCGTTTCCTTAATATGGAGAATAAATAACCTTCTTCACACTTTCGCCTACCCTTGCGTTTGAAGATACCAAATGAATAATCCGAAGCTTTAAATTGAAGACCGGCAGATGATACAATGGCTAAATAAAAAAGAACAAAAAGACAAAAATTAAGATTAAGCAAAATAAATCCCACAAAAACGGTATAGATGAAAGTTAAACAGTGTATGCTCCACGAGTGTCACCCATCTTGTTATTCGTGAAAAGGAGTACGGAATTGTGACTACGTCAAACAGGATATATATGTCTTGTCCAATCATAGCATGATATTTGTTTGAAAACTAGCGTTTAATTAAGTGGCTCCTTAACACAAAACACAATACACGAAAGGTATGCGTAACAAAGGTTTCAGTTTAATTACTTTAATGCTCATAACAAAAGAACCCAATGATCATCATACTAACAAACAAGAGGACATTTTTATTGTATTTGTTTTAAGTATTTTATATTTATCTCAACACCGCTGTTTTACTGTTTTATTAATTTCCATAGGTGGTACTGCTGATATAACAGTGCATGAGAAAATAGCAAATGGACACCTTAAAGAGCTCTGTCATGCCAGCGGTGGAGATTGTGGTGGAACGTCCATTGATAATGCTTTCATCCAGATGGTCATCAAAATACTTGGAGCACCATTGGTTACATTGTTAAAGCAAGAGGATCCAACAGCGTACTTAGATTTACTTCGAGAATTTGAAACGATTAAACGTAAAATAAAAACAGACACTACCGGCAAGGTGAACTTCACAATTCCATTTGCTACGATCAATTCGCTGTGTGAAAGTCATCAAACCAAAACCCTTATATCCATGATTCAGTCTTCGCCATTTTCCGGTAAAATTGCACTTCGTGGAGATAAAATGAGAGTAGACGCTGACGTCATGAAATCATTGTTTGATAAAACCATCAACAACATAGTCTCCTTGGTCAAAGATGTACTGAGAAAGCCGGCAGCAAAAAACGTTCCTCTTCTTCTTTTAGTTGGTGGATTTGCTGAATGTCCTCTGGTTCAAGCGGCAATGAAAAAACACTTTTCTAATAAGCGCATCATTATCCCAGAAGAAGCAGGGTTGTCGGTCTTAAAAGGTGCGGTCTTGTTTGGACACAAACCAGACTATATTGCATCTCGTGTCATGCGTTTTTCCTATGGAACAGCGGTTAATACATTGTTTGATCCCGAAAAACACGAAGAACATCGAAAATACACGTCTAAATTTAGCGGTGACATTAGATGCACTGGTGTATTTGGTGAAATTATAAAACAAAATGAATCCGTTGCACTCGGAACTAAAATCAGTCGTCGTTATTTTACCCCTAGACCAAACGTACCAACACTGTCTGTTAAAGTGTATGCTTCCAAGAAAGAAAAACCAATGTTCGTCGATGAAGATTGTTGTGTTTTGATTGGAAAAGCAAAAATGAAAATTCCTTTCCCAACAGAAGAAAAGCGTTCCGTATTGGTAGAATACATTTTCGGAAATACAGAAATAAGTATGACTGCTACCGAAGAGTTGCATGGAACCAAATGTGAAGCAACATTTAAACTTATTTGAACTACCACAGAAAAAAAAAACAATATATCACAAGTTGCAAAGTAGTGAGTTTTTTCTTAACTTATATTTATTTTTGTGTTCAAATACTTTAAGTGTGTATTGAATGTGTTTTATTTTTGTATCATCAATTATTCAAATGCTATTGTAATATCATCGTGACCGCTGATATATTAACAAACGAAATGTAATAGCATAAAATAATGTATAAATAAACATTTATTTGAACTGTGAACTATTACAAAAACTGAGGAAAGAGGTACGGTAAAGCTGTTTACTTATCACTATTGGTGTGAGTTACATGTATATCATCCATTGCGTCAGGACTGTGAACGTTTGACATCATGAATATTTATTATTGCAATGGATGCTTAAGAAATAATTCATGGCAGCCGTAGATTTGTGCTCATTTAATCATGGGTTGGGCATATTATATTCGATTATTCTTTCCCTAGCGTTTCATCTTAGGTTTTTGTTCAAAATTGACTATTGTTTCACTATTATGCTTTACGATGGCCTTGCTTACTATCTACTGGTTAGATAATAAATCAGGCCATCTGCTCTCTTTGGTAGGGGAGGAGGAGGGGCGTCGTGGTCGTATGGTAATTGGATTTAGAAATACTTGTGCAATCAGTGCCTATTACCACTAATGTTGTCAGTTCCAATCCCACTCAGGCGAGATGAACTCGATATAATGTTTGTCAGTGACTTGCGGCAGGTCTGTAGTTTTCTCCGAGTACCTCAATATCCTCCATCAATAAAACTGAATGCCACGATAAAACATATATATTGTTGAATGTGGCGTTAAACACCATAAAAAACCAACCTCTTTAATGGACTAATATTATACATATGAAAAGGAATGTGTCCCGAAGATTAAATGTATATTGTATATAATGGTCAAGATCAAGTGTTCTTTATAACGCTGTTCGTAGCTTATATGGGAGGAGGTTATTGACATGCGAACACCATTTGCACGACCGCATCATTTCAGGAAGAGGGGGAAAAGGGAGTTGAGACCTGTAACAAGCTAGTCAAGTGAGTGATTGCGTATTAAGGTTATCGATTTTTCCTCTCTAAGATTTTGATATTTGATTTTAGAATTGTTCTGACAGTGTATTATTTTTGTTTGCTTTTACATTTTATCTCATGGATCGTATATAATCTTCCTGTCGAGTCTGTAATTCCATATGATTTGTTTATCGCTGAAGAGGTCTATAGTAGTGCTTCTATCTCGCAACATTGTTGTTTTGATTTCGTAGATACAGTAGTGTCATCATTCCATAATCTTAGTTATATAGTATGTTTTAAGAATGGTCATAGTGTTGCAAATAATTAGAAAAATAAGAGACATTTGTGGTGCAGGTTGCTAAGACAGTCGTAAGAAGGTCTTCTTAATTCTTTAAATATTTCCCTTTCATAAAAACAAAAAGGTGCTTTAAAGTATACACAGGATGCATAACAATCCACCATGTAACAAATGAATATTAAAAGGTAGTGTTCTGAAATGTACTTCTTTTAATTGGCAGGGACGTGTGGCATCTAACCAGTTCTGTGTTATGTGGGTCGAAACTTTGATGTCGACCTGTGTAATTTAATCTAAAGTTAATGATAAGTCTGTACTAACAATGTAGTCCAGTCAATCTATCGCTAAAATGGCAAAACATCAACAAAACTGCAACATAAAGTATTGCACTTGTTTTAACACCAGAAAACCATCACAAATCACATACTACAAGTCTACCACGATTGCATTGGTGCAAAATGGTGAATTTGTGTTTTACATATAAAATCGCTGAAAACTGGAAAAATATTTTATTTTTAATACCACAACGATAACAATTACCATATATTACCAAATATGTAGTTAAAAAGTCATGTTAAGTATTAGAATTGAAAAAAAAAAAATTCTGTTTTAGTCAAGTTTGTTTTGGGGCAAAATCTTTTTATTGAAAAAGTGATGAAAACTGGAAAAAAGTATTTATTTTCTTAACCGGAAAGATAACAGTCATATAAATTTGCTAAACGTTTGCTTAAATATTATTTTGAAATAATTAAAGTGAACAAAATAACATTTTCATATTACAATTGAAGAAATTTTGAGATAAAAATTGTACATTTTATGACAAAATGCCAAAAAAATAGTACTTTTTTCCTTGTCTTGATGGGAAGCATATTTAGGTAGTAAAATGCTTAAATAAATACTAGTAAACTATTTGAATTAATTAAATGATAAAACACGTTTTAGAAAATAATGGCATCTATATTGTGCCAAAACTATATTTTTTGTGGGAAAAAGGCTGAATACTGTGATAATATTTTATTCTCAACTTTAGATAATTTCACCCTCTCAATGTTTAAATTGTCACGCCTGTTTTATTGAAGTCAAAGTCCACATTATGCTGAATGAAGCTGGGCTTAAGAAGGATTAAAGGACCAACCTGTCTGTAGTCTTAGAAATAAGTAAGATGACACCATATAATTATCAACAGATCATGTGTGACAAATCCATGGTGAAAGTACAATATGCAGTTCGATCCTTTGCTAACGCTGTGTCTATAATACTATTTCCACAAATTTCACCGCTAAACATTTTTTAAGTCAACTACTACGATCCATAGGACCCAGATATAGGTATATTGTCGGAAAATATAAAATTTACATAATACGAACTTTAGAAACAGGTAGAAAAGCGAGCGGTTACTCATATCGTTTCTTATTGTCGCTCTACATGAATGAGGTACCAACAAATCTTTATTATATCCATAGATAAATAACATTGCAGTTTATTTGACTCCTTAAGTAGTACTCAAAATCAGTCAATTGCAGGGTAAAACACAGCATACACTTATCAAACACCAAAACACCATAAGAACACATGATCACCATCAATTCTGAATCAAAAAGGAGGCATCAGATGCTCCGAAAAGGTAGGCATACTTGTCTTGATGGTGTATTCAAATTGATTGTCAAAAATATTTCTCTAGTCTTTCTGAGCAAAAACCTTAAACTTCTGTTAATAAAATTAAGGTAGGAAACGCAATCTCTGCAAAACCTCATGAGGTGAAACCTCTTACGGTGCCCATGGTATAGAAATAGGTCTTACGTAGCAATCTCCTGTTGGAGTGGTAAGATTCCACTTAAAGTGAGCATATAATGGATTGTACAGGTCGAATAGCATCATAACAAACGTATGTCTTATTGGGACGCTTTAATCTGAGGTCCGCTTGTTGGCCAAATACATGTACAAAGTTTTCAAACTTTTCTAATTAATCATCATCAAAAAGTCAATTGCATATCTTCAATATTTCCCTAACAATTATGTATTGGTTTGAAATCACTTGGTTATAAATTACTGTGTAATGAGTTTATTACATTAACGCTATACCTCTTTCATCAAGACAATCGCCATTTCACCATAATATAATCCTATTTTACTACCTTCAAACCAGTTGAAAACCATTTACTAAAAAAAATCACCTTTTTTCAAGCAAAAATTAATATATTTCTAAAAAGTTCTATTTTTTGGGGATTTGCTATTTTTACATATTATGTGAATAATTGCATCACTCTGATAAATAACAATAAAAATATGTTGTCCTGATCAGGACTCCAGTAGATGTTGTGGTTAAAGATTGATGTGATTTTGATATTGGGGACATTACGCTTATTAAAGGACAAGAAATATTGAATAATACTGAATGTGTAAAGCAGTGAAAAAAAGAACTTCGGATAAATACTGAAGAGTTCAGATAACTGAAGTTTATGTTTGTCTGAACAGGGATGCAATATAAAATGTATGAAATATGTACTATTCAAATACAGCCTTCCATTGAGGTCAATACATGGATTTATAGACCTATAAATATATATAGACCGTGGACAAAGTCCGAGGTCGATATATATGTTTAGGTCTATAAATCCATTTTTATTTATTTTTATGAAAATTTTTATGAAAATTTTGAAATCTTATGCAATTTTTTGAAGCTTTGGAAATTTTATGAAAATTTTGAATTTTTTTCTTTATTTTTTGAAATTTTGAAATTTTTAGAAATTTTTGAAATTTTGAAGTTTTTTTTTAAAATTTTGAACTTTAAAAAAAAAAATTATTTTATAATTTTGATTTTTTTTCCATTTAAAAATTTTATGAAATTTGTTGAAATTTGTTGAAATTTTGGAAAATACATTGATAAATCGTGTATAGCACGGATGTTCCTAAAAATACAGTAATAAATCGGGTATACCATGGATGTTTCTAAAAATAAATTTGTATATTGCATGGGTGTTGCTATAATTAGTAATGTCCATGCTATACCACTTTTTATAGAACGTCATGTGACCCGTTTTCAGCCAATCAACGTTTCCAAATAATATACAAAAATGATAAAAAGTAGTATCAATGAAATAATAAATTGATAACTTTTTCTCAGAGCTATGACCAATTTATTTTTAGGAATTAACTTATTGTCTGGAGATATACATTTTTCCTTAAAGGCGAGGTGACACAAGTCTACCGAAAGTCATGCACTTCTAACAATTTAAATTATTTCAATATCTGCAGATATTGTTTGATTTACACATACATTGATGAAACCCTTGTCACACGCACGGGTGATCGCTTATTGCTTTCATAATACCAAATAAAAAAGAATTCATTTCTTGGAGAAAAGGTTACGAATATAAAAACAGATACGTGGCGATAATTATACACCGACGAAATTCACGAAAGTTACATGAAAATAGTCACACGATTTTCGTATTGGCAAATGCCTTACGTTATATATCATCTTTAGTGAATATTCCTGAACTACTAGAAAAATATCAATTTGAAATAGTTGTGGACAATGTGGACAACGTAGTTTTAAAGAAAGATTGTTCTATGGAAGAATGTCTACAGATGTGAACCGCAGTGACTGCATAGGAAGCCTCGCCATGTTCCAAATAAACGTTAGAAAGGCAATGGACACACTGACAACATTGGATGCACAAGACACACGACGAAAACAAACAATGAAAAAATAAAAAATAAAAAAAATAAAAAAAACCACACACACACAACACAGAAAACTAAAAAGATGAGGAACGCGGACCCCACAAAAAACCTGAGGTCAACCCAGGTGCTCACGAAGGATAAGCAGTTCATTCCCCTTATAAGACACCCACCATATAGCTCATATAGTCAATGCGTATTGGACATCACTATGCGCGACAAAGAGAAATAATAACATAAATAAAACATGAGCCCTCCTATAAACAAGGAGGTAATGACGAACCGAACATCGCTTTCATGCGGAAAACGTAGCGGACTTCACAACACGGAACCTAAAACATAATTACATAAGATAGGACAAAATGTTAGACATCACTATAGCAAACAAACAGAAACGACACAATACGACATGAGTCCTCCTAAGCTACAAACAATCGGAGGTACAGACCCATACAAGGGCAACACATAAAACTAAAGATATGAGATTCACGGACCTCACCAAAATAAAAATAAAAAGGCAGTGACTCAGGTGCTCCCGAAGAGTAAGCAGTTTTTGCTTCTTATAAGACACCCACCGTGTTACTCATACCGTCAAGCCCGGCTAAAGTCTTAACAGTGATAGAGCAAAGAAAAAGTCTACGTAAAACGTAAAAGATACATTCACATTTGAGATATTGATATTTAGTAACAGTCAATCAGATTGTGATGATGACCGGAAATCTTTTGTAGCGATGACTATTTATGACATCTGTGAAATTAAATTTAGGATAAAATCAATATTTTGGAGTATCAAAATTGTTACTGGAAATTCAAATTTGCTCAACATTTGGAGACTACGATATTAATAAGAGTTTGAAGAAGCCGTAGAGCTAAGATGAACAAACAATGCAATGGCCAAATGAAAGAGGACAAAAACACTAACACAGAAAACTAAAGATTGAGTAATACGAACCCCACTAAAAAGAGTGTAATACATGTTATATACTATTATTTTAGGGTTTTTAAAATGGAAATCATTTGTAAAATCGGAAAATAAATTAAAAAAATTGCCATTTTTAACATATTTTGTAGTATAACTGAAAAAACGTAGAAAAGCAGAATATTTGGCTATGTTATTGTTAAATTGGAGCTAGCTTTTTTCAATAAAACCGGAAACGTTTTTTTTATTGCTATTAAATATCGAATTTCTACAATCAACAGATTATGGATGTATATTAAAATGTTTATAAGAGTAAAATATGTAACAATGCAACACGATTACTGTTTAAAATTATGTAAATGGAAAAATATATTTGCGTACTCATTTGTAAGGATTCACAATTTTTTCAGCGCCAGGTGTCGCTGCTGTGAGATATTACCATTATGTTTGGTTGTATATAGCAATTTTAAATAATTTTATCTCATTTCCATAATTGTTTTTAAATAAATAACTAGCAGTTTATGCCTGTAAGAAGATTTGTTAATACGTTCGCAGGTTCAAAGCTGTGTTTCCATTATCATGATTATCTCCCCTTGTAAGTATGGACGCCTATCGGCGCAGTTAAAGTAAGTCGAACTATTGTATGTTTTAAAAGCCTTATTTCATGAAGTCACACCGGGTAGATTTTGGTAGACTTTTAGTATGTTGTTTTGCAATCTATTAACTACCAAACAATCAAAAAACTATTTCTGTTGCAATTATGCTGATGTTTTCCGTAGATTGACAGAACTAATCCTCGTTAAAGCTTAAGTAAAAAACGATAAGCAAATTAGAAATTCTCTGCTTATTTATTTTCCGTTGTTTCACTGAAATTATGTACGTTTAAGTTGGAAATATTAAATCTACAATCATGTGATCTTCATTGTGAAAATGAATCTCAGTAATTCAATTTTCCGCAAACAACATGGAATATAGGTTTTATGTAAGTCATTATTGTTAGAAGGCTAGGAAAACATGTGATAAAATAAGGTAGTTGATAATAAACAAAAGATACTGAAATCAAACAAATGGCAACAATTTACATCTATCATATTAATAAAAAGAAAGTTCTGATTTCAAAAGTTCCTATCCTGACGGAGTGGATGATATACATGTAATTCAAATTAATAGTGATACATAAACGGTTTAGTTGGTACTTTTAATGCTGAGTAGAAGTTAACGCAAAACTTGCAACATACAACAACATATGTTTTTGGAATGAGACCTCTGGTACAAGACCTATGGTAAAACAAATTAAAAAAAAAACACAAATAAATTTAAAAAAAACTACTCAGAACATTATGCTTGTAATGCTTGCTTTCTATGATAGATCAAATAAGTTGATGTAATTAAATGTTTATGTATAGGACAAACAATTAATATGATTAAAAAACAAATATATTTTACAACTGGTGATATATTTATGTTTGTTTTCTGTAGTAGTTCAAATAAGTATATATGTTGCTTCACATTTGGTTCCATACAAGTCTTCAGTGGCAGTCATACTTATTTCTGTATTTCCGAAAATGTATTCTACCGACACTGAACGCTCTTCTGTGGATGGGAAAGGAATGTCAATTTCTGCTTTTCCAATCAAAACCCAACCATCTTCATCGATGTACGTTGGTTTCTCTCTTTTGGAAGCATACACGTTAACAGGTATTGTTGTTTGGTTTGGTTTAGTGGTAGAATACATATGATTGACTTTGGTTCCGAGTGCAACGGATTCATTTTGTTTGATAATTATCGAAAATACATCCTGACATCGATCTGTTCAATCCAAGGTACATGCGTATTTCCGACGTTGTTCGTGTTTGTTGGAATCAAACAATGGAAAAATATCTGTCCCATACGAAAAACGCATGACACGAGATGCAATGTAGTCTGGTTTGTGCCCTAACAAAACTGCACCTTTTAGGACCGATAGGCTTGCTTCTTCTGGTATAATGGTGCGCTTTTTAGGAAAGTTTTTTTCGCATTGCCGATTGAAAAAGAGGACACTCGGCAAATCCGCCAACCAAAATAAGAAGAGGAATATCTATTGCTGCTGGATTTCTCAGTACATCTTTGACCAAGGAGACGATGTTGTTTATGGTTTTATCAAACAACGATTTCATGACGTCTGCTTCTACTCTCATTTAATCTCCACGAAGTGCAATTGTATTGGCAAATGGCGAAGACTGAATCATAGAACTAAGGGTTTCGCTTTGATGACTTTCACAAAACGAATTGATCGTAGCAAATGGAATTTTGAAGTTTATCTTCTTTGTAGTGTCTGTTTCTATTCCACGCTTGACCATTTCAAATTCTCGAAGTAAATATAAGTACGCTGTTGGATCCTCTTGTTTTAACAATGTAATCAATGGTGCTCCAAGTATTTTGACGATCTTCTGGATGAAAGCATTATCAATGGGCGTTCCACCACAATCTCCATCGCTGGCATGACAGAGCTCTTTGGGGTGTCCATTTGATGTTTTTTCATGCACTGTTATATCAATAGTACCACCTATGAAAATGTATAAAACATCACTGTTGATATAAATGTATAATACATACAATAACAATGATCTCTTGTGAGCGTAGAATAGTAATATGAGTCCTAATCCGTTACTTTATTTAGTACAAAAAGTGTACATTTGGGGGTTTTCTTATAAGAACCAGAAACTGTGCACCTTTTGAGAGCACATGTGTTCACCCACGGTTGTGATGGTAATCATGTTGCTCATATTTCAAGATTGATGAATTGTGTTGTATTTTTGTGTGTGTTTGTCTTTGCCCTGTGTCTTTTTTGACAAATGTTGCCAGTGTCTCTAGAATGTTTTTGTATGGTCCCTTCGGTTTTCTCTAATGTTTATTTACTTTCTAACTTATTAGACATTAACTTCCTTAGCTATGGACAATAGGCTATTAATATGATGCGGGCAGCTTTAGTTACAAATACGTGCTGTGATGCGATATAGATATACAGTCAAATCTGCTGATGCAGTCATCTCTATTAAGCAGTCACCTGTATTAAAAGGTCACATTTTTTTGTACTGTAATAGAATATTTCATATGAATTGAACCTCTATTAAGAGGTCACCGGTCTTAAAAGACCAGTTTTTCGTTGTCCCAATGGTGACCTCTTAATACAGGTTTGACTGTACCTAGTTAAATGCTTAACTGTACATACAAGTATGCTATGATGGATTCCCAAAACACGTACGTCGGTTTTCGTTGTCACAACCCCGTCGTTCCATCTTCATTCATGCCATCGCACCGGATGTTAGCAAGAGTAACACGGCCGCAGCCACACGTGTATCAGAATGTGAATATCCTTCCGGAGCACCTGAATTCCATTTTCTTTTATCTAGGGGGGATTCTGGTTGTTCAACTTAAAGTTTACTGTATGCTGTTTTGTGAATCGATCTTGATCTTTTTGATCTTTTTTCTTAATTCGGTTTTCGATTTATCTGTCCGTCTTCGATTGCCCAATCGGTAATGCAATGGTAGGCGGAATTGTCATATTAAGTACCATATTAAATAAATGTGCGATACATATGTGCTAAAATTGCTGAATGGAATTATTTTCCTTCGTTAAATATATTTTTCTAAAGAAAATCAATACATTTATGAATAATGTAATGCCTCAATAATATTGTTAATATTTGTTGTTTTAGATAACTACTCGCACAAATTGAATTTTTGTGATTGCATTTAGTTTTTAAGAAAAAGCTATATGTATATCACTTGAAGATATATTGTACCTTCTAGGTCGACCACCATATATTTTTTCTCTGTCCCTGTCATGGTAAAACCTTCGGAGGCACCCTTTAGTTTCTCAGTTGGCAAATATTGACAGGGAATCGATGCTACCTCTGGTTCTAGAGCAATGCATAGTTGGTCATTGTTAATTCCAGCTTGCGAATAATAAAATATTAAAGAAGTAACAGAACATTGCATTTTCTTTATATTCATTGTGGGTTATGGTTATGGTATTTAACGCCACTTTCACATATTATTGCTATGAGTAGATATATAATATTTTGGAGGAATATTTATTGTTTGCTATCAGCTCAATTACAGTAATATTCAGAACAATGGGTAAATGCTCATATCTACTGACTATGAGCACAATAGCAAGTTTATTTTCCCCGGACACCAACTATTTCCCGACAAAATAGAACCGATTCTTCTAACAGATTTCATATAAATTAGTCATAAACATCAACGAATTTAATTATCTACGTAAAAGAACATAATTTATAACTCATAATTTGTTGGAAGCAAATGTTGAAAAGTGAATAGTACTATAATATGGAATGAAATATTAATATACTGATGTAGCTGCAAGTTGAAATTACTAGTTTTACCAGCAGATTGTCAATATTTTTACATTAAGTAAAACTGTCTCAAAGAGTCATCTATAGTTGCTAAATCAGCCTTTACAAAAGTGATCTTTGCACGTAAGCCGCTGTTTAATAATAGTATATATTAATAACAAATTGATGAACTCTATATACATTTTCCGCATTCTTTCTCATAAATTGTTTGGCACTATCAGACCAGATAGCCGGAACTGTCAGAACCCATTTAATCTCGTGAGGTTTAATATCAGTTCCTTCTTTATCAAGTGGTTTTCGAATGTGACTTGTCAGTGCTTGTATTAACAAACCAAACACCTCTATGGTCAAGAAACTTTTCCCAGTCACATCTTCAAGCTTCATTTCTCCAGTTAAACCCTAAAATGAAATAGCGACAATACAACATGCACATTTTACTTTGATTGTTCTACACCACACGTCAAAAAAGGCACTCGAAGGTTTCAATTAAATAATCGCAAAACAATAGTGACAAATTTCAAAATATATTTCTATATAACATGTAGAATACGATTATTTTTAGAAAACATTTTGGTTGGTTAGAAATGATAAAAAAAATACCTTATCGTTATAGAGCCTCATCTTGAATCGACTAAAATAATAATGATCATGGTTTTGTCATCCAGTGCCAGTTCTGCATAATCATTCTCTGCTTCATACCCAAAAGATACTAGTTGCTTCCGTCCATCAAGAAGGAGACAAGTCGGCGTTTTCAGTGACAGAAGTTGTTCTGCTTCAACATTCCATGATTGACTGGCGTGTATTTTCAAAGGATCGAGTTTAAAGTTCGAAATCGTCGAAAAGGCATATCCAGAATAGGTAGTGGCAAAATTTATCGCTGCCACCATTAAATAGTTAGACATTTTGATGGCTCTAAAACAAACAAAGATATAAATCATTGCTTTGAAAAACACAAATACACGACGGAATGTTTCGTAGAAGAATGGGGTTACTGTTAACTTGACATTTGTCTGCAACGTCAAATTGATTTTTAACCATTCACATTTGTCATAGACAGAAGGTGAGAATGAGCGCCTTAATATTTTGTATGTACACATATTAGGGCATGGAAGAGCGTCAAATTTAAGATGGAGATCGTTGTGATC
The DNA here is from genome assembly GCA_002080005.1 of Gigantidas platifrons. Lineage (NCBI taxonomy): Eukaryota > Metazoa > Mollusca > Bivalvia > Mytilida > Modiolidae > Gigantidas > Gigantidas platifrons. The sequence continues at coordinate 182,191 of MJUT01008145.1, forward strand.
TCGTCCTGTGTTTATCATACAACTTGTATATTTTGTATGTAAAATTATTAGGAATTTGTGGAATAGCGCGTGAAAATGAGATCACCGTAACCTTAACTTTTAACTATAAAGTTGCCTTTTTATGATACAAATTTGCCAGAAGCATACCTTATTTAAGTTAAACCGAGTGCCTTCATGTTCTATATGCATTAAAACGATATGCCGTGTAAAAATTAAGGTCACTGTTACCATTTCCTTTGAACACAAATTTATCTGAGGCAGACTTGCTTTGTCTTAAGACCGAGTGCTATCATATTATATGTGTACATGTACGAAGACATGTCAGAGTGTCTCGCCTCAGAAATTACTGTGACCTTGATCGTCCGCCTTTGACTAATGATTTCAATTTTACCATTGTGAAATTTCCATTCATATGCAGCAACATTCCAGCAGCACCTGTATATGGAGTATATATATCTCAGGTGGTACGATATTCCAGAGCTTGTGTTTCCTATCAGGATTTCCTTAATAGAGGGTGCCATGTGTTGTGCAAATTAAGTATTCGAATTTTAGAAGGGATAGAAACTCAAACGAGGTTTCTGATTAGCCGAGACAATGCTCCATTTATTTTATCAATAGTGCGAACTATTAGTTGGTGACTCAGTAAACAATATGTAATTTGGTTTCATTTTACACTTTTCTTGGTCTGGTTAGTTAGTTTTATGGTGCTTAACGCCACTTTCAACAATATTTCAGCTATATCGTGGCGTTGAGTTTTATTGGTGGAGGAAACAGGAGTACCCGGAGAAAACCTGCCGAACGTCACTGACAAACTTTATCACATAATATTGTATACCTCTGAGCGGGAGTCGAAACCACACCATCAGTGGTGATAGGCACCGATTACATAGGTAGTTGTAAATCCAACTACCATACGATCACGGCCACGATGGTTCCCTCTTGGTTTGTGAAAAAGATATAATTCTGACGTGGACACTATCATTTGACAATTCTTGAGATGAAACTTATGTTTATTCTTTGTTGTTAAATATGTATATTTCTGGACAGAGTATACGTTATTATATCATAACTCGTGAAACTACCATTTAATATTTGCAGAGACCGAAACTCATGTTGTTTAATATGTGTATCTTTTGACAGCGTAATTTCATTATAACTCACAAGGACGCTTTGGAAAGTTGGTTGGTTTTATGATATTTAACGCCACTTTCAGCAATATTTTAGCTATATCGTGACGGTCGGTTTTACTGGTGGAGGAAACCGGAGTACCCGGAGAAAACCACCGACATATCGCAAGTCACTGACAAACTTTATCACATAGTGTTGTATCGAGTACATCTCGCCATGAACGGGGTTCGAACTTACAACTTTAGTGGTGATAGGCACGGATTGCATAGGTAGTTGAAAATCAAACTACCATACGATCATGATCACGACGGCCCCCGCTTTAGAAATGAAATCTCTATAGACATGCTATTTGTTATAATATTTATAAACAACATAACCAAACAAACAAACTCGCCAGTTTTGAGACTTGTTATTAAACAATATTCAACTTGACTTTTACTTCTTGTCAGTCCCTGATTTTATCTTATTATTCGTTATATATTGTCGATTCCCGGAACTCAAGTCGAAATCTGCGTAGGTTTGGTTGAATTGACTTAATAATCGTGAGCGTGAATTGTATAAAATGTCAATGCGCACCTAAGATATAGTCCACGATATCAGCTTAAAACTTATTGAATTTTGAGACTTTTATAAGGGTTTGTGGAAAAGGAAAGACGTATATTTCAAAAGTGGAAACAAAATACTCACATGCAATTCCTTCAATGTGAGATTTTAATGTTTGCAAAAAATATTAAGCTATCAAGCTTATTATAAAGGTGTGGTGATATGTTACGCAAGTTTTCACAGTTATCAGGAAAAAATGATGTGATCATTTAAAACGTGATCTTAGGTTGCAATGACAAATTCTTCTTTGTTTGTTTGTTTGTTTTTTTTTTTTTTTTTTTTTTTTTTTTGTGTTAAACTGTCAAGATTGCTCTTCAGATTGATTCAAATTCTCGGAACTTGCATTTAGAAAAAAAACCAATTTAAACTGGACCACATTTAAGAAATCATATCAAATATCGACTTGATGTGCATTTATTGTTCATGCGATAAAGAGTAGGCTTGACCTAGACTTCATTGTTCTTCTCAATAATCTTTTCGTCATGCTATTTTTACAATTTCCGTGAATTCTTATTGAACCTAGTAATATTTCCTTGAATTAACAAGAGTACATTTATATGACGATGAAATATATTATTTTTAACAGGATCAGGGGAGGTTATGATGTTTAACGCCACTTTCAACAATATGTTTAGCTATATCGTGGCAGTCGGTTTTACTGGTGGAGAAAGCGGAGTACCCAGAGAAAACCGCCGACCTGTCACAAGTCACTGACTAACTTCATCACATAATGTTGTATCGAGTACACCTCGTCTGAGCGGGATTCGAACTAACAACGTTACTGGTGATAGGCACTGATTGCATAGGTAATTATAAATCTAACTACTGTACGATCACGACCAGAACGGCCCCAAAACAGTTTCTATTTGCAGTTCAGTGAAAAGAGTGTTTTAGTGAGTTATAAATAAACAAACAGTTACTATTTAATTTTAAAATACATCCATATCTATCATTTTGTAGGGATGCCAGCGACCAGAAATGTAGAGAAATATGAATGTTGTCCTCAATTCTACATTGACGTGACGTACACGATACACGTCAGACGACGAACGTTATATTTTGGGTTCAACATCATCATTCCATGTGTACTTATATCATTGATGTCATTATTGCTGTTTATGCTGCCGCCGGATTCGGCAGAACAAATATCATTAGGTATGAATTATTGATAATGTATGCTCCTTGTTGAATATATAGAGTAGAATCGTAGTATTAGATGATAACTTTCCTACCAGATTATTATTAGCGCGTAACACGATTTTCATGTCATTACCGGTATTATGTATGGCGGGTGTCAAGACACCTGATATTACTTCTGGATTTTTGCGTTGTCCATTTATATTTCTTTTATTTTTTCTAGTTGTTTTGTTTTACCGGATTGTGTCATTTGCAATGTTCTCTCTTAATTGTGCATTTTTTGTACTGTTCCCTTCTAATTTTCGCGACTGCGCCGTTCTCTCCTTTTTGGATTTTGTAATGTTCCCCTCTGATTGCGGATTTTATACTATTCCCTCCTAATTTTGGTTTTTGTACATTCCCTTTTTTTTCATTTTGTAATGTTCCCTTCTGATTTTAATTTTGTTCTGTTCTGTTCATCCTGATTATGGGTTATGTACAGTACCGTTCTTATTTGTTGATTGTGTAATGTTCCCACCTGGTTTTTAATTTTTAGGCTGTTCCCTCATGATTGTAGTTGTACTGCTCCTCCTGATTGAGGGTTTTGTAGTGATCCCTTCTGATTGTTGATTTGCATTGTTCCCTCATGTAGACCTTTCTACAACTGTTCCCTCCCCATTACAGCCTTGTTCACTATTATCTTGTTTTGCTAAATGAAAGGACTTATGCTATATTTTGTATTATTTTTAACAAAAGACTGTTTCCCTTTTACAATATACGTACAACATAGCAAGAAGCGTGTTTCATGGATACTGATAAAAAATCCCAGCTTAAAATATCAATAAAATGGGAGAAACTCAAGATTTGAATAACACTTTATTAATTTGATTTACAAAATGAATTAGTAATTGGCTTGCTTTTTTTTCCAAACCGTCCGTAATTTCAGATTCGATTCGCTTTTCGTATTCGTCGTACTCAGTCTCTATCTCAGATCTAGGACAACACTAGAAGTGGGGAAAAACATCGTTCAAAATTTACGATTTTATTTTACTGTTACAGTTTAATGTGCTAACAAAGAAGTGTTACTGCAGTAAACATTGACATGTACATATAAAATGTTTTCAAAGTATATGGAACAGGACATATCTTTACATAGGTAGTTTTGACGTTCTTATTCGTTTTTCGATAGTGTCTCTAAGGCCCGTATTCATAAAGATGGTTTAAAATAAACTTAGTTTAAGCTTAAACTAGGTTTAGTTAAACCATGAAACCTGGTTTAATATAAACTGGTATTCATGAACAAAAATTAAACGTAGTTTAAGTAAACCAGGCATAAACCAGGTTTAAAGATAAACCCAGTTTAAATGATACGAAAATAAAAGTTATTGGCTCTGAAGCCCACAATGACGTCATTTGTTGGTAAATTTGCTGGAGATTGACAAAGGTAGAACACAAAAAAATAAAAATAAAAAGATAAAAAATAAGGTGAAATGAATGAAGGTAAAAGGAGTTGCGGTAATAATTGGCTCTACGAGCACAAATTATTTTTGTGAGAGATGTATCAAATAAAAATAAATGGTAATTCTAAAATATAGCAATATTTTTTCCACGGGCGACAGTGGATGATTATCCGTGGTAAAATGAATTATTTAGATTCTTAAATGAAAATACGGCCACTCCAAATTGTTTATTCTTCGAACCAACCCACACCTGAAAATGTAGATTAAAAATTTCAACTCGCTTGTTCAAGATTGTGCTGAATCTAT
>MJUT01008145.1:215412-226474 GCA_002080005.1 Gigantidas platifrons
TATATTTATATAATTATACAGAATTAATATTTATAATTATTCGGATTCTGAATTGACAATTCCAACCAGACATAGGTGTATCAGTTATTTTCTCGGTTAAGCTGTCCGAGAGGCGTGTGGCTTCAAAAGGTCATATAATTGTTAATTAGAATGAAATTACAAATATAAGAGTTGACATTTCACACCTGCAGTGCATGTATTTCCCAGGTGAAACTGCCAGAGGCGTTTGTTTACATACATGTAGATGATTTCTTGTTTATTTGTCCTAGAGTAAATTATAGAAAAAATGCATTTATTAAATATGTTTTTCCCTTATTGTACAAAATTACTGGTACATGTAAATAAAGGAAATACATGTTTTTATATGTAAAATTTTGTTTACACTTTAATTAAATTTTTTTAAATAATGGTAAGATTGAAATTGTGGTAGTTATTTTAAACTGGAAATCGTAGCGTGGGTTCGTTTCGTGTATCGTGTATCGTTCTTTTCGTGTATCGTTCGTTTCGTGTATCGTTCGTTCGTATTTCGTTTCGTGTATTAGTCTAATTAAACTGGCGAACGATACACGAAACGAAAGAATAAATTACACGCACGAAACACAACCGAACGGAAACCGAAAAACGAACGAACGATACACGCAAACGAAACGAACGAAAAACGCAAACGATACGAAATATCTGTTAAGTTAAGTGATCCAGGGTCTGTAACTATACCACTTGCCATTATCTTTATAAATGCTACGTATAAAATACATGCAAGTGGCTAATTCCTCTGCAAGTCTGGATGGTTTGAACTTGCCTGCCTTAACACAGAGGAATATATACTAAAATCGTCAGTCCAACTTTCAATTGTTAATTTTTTCTTAGGTTTTTTAGTGGAACAAACACCCTCTTGACCATAACGATTCATACCAAATGGCGGAATTTCTTCTTCAGAATAAATAACAGGTTCTCTAAAATTTCAGACATATCTATATATTGATTACTGAGAATCGTTTCTCGTAGTTTAGAGCCAACTCTTGTGTAAAGAGGCCTATTCAAAGGCGCGTGTGACGTAACAGGAGCACTAAATGGATTGTTACCATTTGCAAAATATTGTGTATATACACCAAATGATTTTGAGGATACATATCATTTGACAAACCAGTTTGTGGCAACCTAATATTAGGTGTGTTTGGCATTGAAGTCAATGCTGGAAAAACCTGATTCAAATCTGATGTGCGAGATGAATTTAAATTAAAATTTGATGCAACTGCAAACACAGAAGTTGAAAAAGGCAAATTTGAACATACAGGTTGTGATATTGAATTTGCAAATGAATACACATGTGGGTTTATACCTGTTGTATATGGTAATTAAACATTACTGACATTTGACGTTGAAGCTGAATTTGCAGACTGTATGTTCTGATGAATATCACATGCACTGGCAGCCAAAGATGTAGTTGCAGCTGGAACTGTTTGTATACTAGCACTTGTTGATGGCCTTGAACTCTGTTCATTTAAAGATTCAGAAGACTCAACAGAACTTGATGGAAGTTATTTTATATTATGTTCATTTAGAACAGCTTGAGACTGCTGTGATGTATTAAATATTAAGCCTGATTGTTTTAAATTGTCTACAACTTGTGCCGTAATACTGGCTGAAAGTTGAGCCAGTGTGTCGTCATCATTGGTGGCAGTCCTGGCCTTTTTGGTGGAGGCTGTAATGAAGATTTGCTCCTCTTTGGGTCCATACTCTGTCAAAAAGTAAAAGTACATAAAATATAACAACACAACCATTTTACAGGTGAACATATGTTATAAATTGCTGTTTTTGTTGTTGTTATGTTTGTTAATTTTCTTTTTTTTATATAAAATAGTTAATTAAACTGCATGATAGCAGCACTACATGTGTATATACAATGTAAATGATCACAATACATTGTGCTGTATAGGACCAAATAGAACTGAATATAAACTGGCACATAAAGCTCCATTACCAGAGCTAGAATAAATGCATCTTCTGCACCTTTATAAATTTATCTATTTATGTATTTTTATTATTATTTTTTTAATATATTTTGTAACTAATATAAAATAAACAACTAGTTACTCTAATACAGCATAAAACTCCATTTATGGAGGTAAACTACAATGTAGCATTGTCTCAATTGTTTGAGAAAATTAGAACTGATTTCTCATCCAGCAGCATGAATGTATATTAAACTATACACCTTAACTGTGCCTTCTTCGTTAAAATATGTACTACACATAACTCAGCATAAAAACTCCTTTTGTAGAGCAAAACTACAATGACGTACATGTAGCATGTGTCTCACTTGTTCACTAAAAAACAGAACTGAATAAATTCAGCATAATAACTCCATTAGAGAAGCTGAACTACAACAATGTTGTAGTACACTATCTGTTTGAACCATATCATTATAAAAAGTACATGTATTCGATCTAAAACTACATACCAGTAGCATTAGTAACATGGTTTACAGAAAATACAGATCACCACTGTATAAAGCCTTCAAAGGCATATAACTGATAAAGAAAACTGTACCTGATATCAGCAAATATATTTGTGTAAAACTTCACACCGTTAATACTAACAAGATCAAAGAATGTCGAAACTCAATATCATATGAAAATGACAAATCGATATGATTAACACACACATAACATCATACAATGAAGTAAAGAATATTCAATAAACAAAAGAATTGATCTGAAACTTAAACAAAAATTAAGTACAATTATAATATTTTTTCATAATAAAATGCAAGCAAACATTTTGCAAATATTGAAACACAAGGATCAATCACTGATAAATAAACTTATATAACAAATAACATACACGCACCGATACATTAACTGCTACATAGTATTAATCCAAACAGCTAGCTTAAATAATCCAGAGCATGTAATATTGCAAGTCGTACACTTCTGTAATATTTAATAGTCCCTAATGCAGACAAATGCACACCATCATGTTCATCGGACTGTTCATTAAACGCAAATGTTTCCAAAAATGTTCCTGTTGTCTGTTCTCTAAAACAATGTTCAACATATTATTCACCAAGCATCTTCTCTGCTCATACATATTTGCTGTCATGCCTCTTGGATTGTGACGGTAAATAAGTTCACATATTATACCTTGTGATACATTGTAATTTGTCCGTAACATAGTCATAAAATTAATAATCTGGAATGCTAAAGTTTCTGGATGCAAATGATGATTACAAATGTCATTCCCACCTATTTGTAGCAAGACAATGTGAGGTTTATAGTCACTCAAACAAGTATAATTCTGCATAATAGTATCAATTATGGCTCCACATAAGATTAAAATTAGAATGAAGACGAGGATTAACTTGGATATCTGTCCCTAGACGCGAAATAAAACTGTGTCCAACTATCAACACTCGTGGAACGTCGTGTGTATTCATTGTTTACATTTAAAACTGGTACATATAAACCTGTGACGTCACACAATCAATCATACGATAACAAAATTCATTCGATTTATAAACTGTATTCACTGTTCAAAATGATTGAAGAAAATGTGCTAATAATAGAGTGCATATATTGTCTTACCAAAATCAATCATACAATTGCAGACGGCAGTCTTAAAAACATTAAATTAGTAAATAGAGCTCCGTGATGGATATTACGTAACATTGCTTGCACTGCACTGTCTTTACCTGTAGGATCTTTGACGGGCTCATAGGGAAGGAACTAAATCCTTTTTCAGCCCACCCATTTTCAGTACTTTTATGGTAATAAAAAGAAGCATCAATCATGCATTCTTCGGGTCAAACTTAGAATACTTTTTTGTTATTTGGTATTAAAGTAGTGATGTCCAAATTTGAGTTCTAAAATAAATACATTTCTCTGTCCCAGTGGCGATCTAGAGGAATCTTGAATTCATCGACTGTTTTGGCACAAATAACATTTGTTGGCAATTCATTCCAATCATTTATAATTCGCTGAGAAAAATGTCGTAATCTAAATGATGTATTACAACGTGGTTTAGCAAGTTTGCACATATGGCCACGTGTATTGGAATTGACAATAGTAAAAAATCTTTCCACGGGAATATCTTCTAATCCTTTAATAATTTTAAAAGTTTGTATCATGTCACCTCTACGCCTGCGATGTGCTAAAGTGGGTAAATTGAGAGTTTTCAATCTTTCCTCATAATTAAGGTGTTTGATTTCTTACAGAAGCCTTGTTGCTCTCATCTGGACTTTCTCAACTGATTCAATATCTTTCCTAAGATGAGGATACCATATAGTGTTTCCATACTCTAAGTGCGGACGAACAAGTGCTGTATAAAGCTTTACAAATGTATAACGGTCCAAATAAGAAAATGAACGACCAATTAGTCCTAAAATACTGTTGGATTTATTAATTTTACTGGATATATGTTGACTAAATTTCAAGTCTTTCTTCCCTTTCAATTCTTCATAAACACCACTAAAATTCTAAATAATCGTTGTTAACTATGTTAAAGTCCATAAAGAAGTCATAATTCTCAAGTTGAAGTAACTATCATCTGTCAAATTCCGTTAAAATGAAAGAAAAACAGCTTACCTTCAGTTCGTGTTGACAATCGAGAAGTATGAATATTAATGAAATATTACTAAATAAACCGACCAATCAAATTAGAGAAAAGCTGAATAACTGAAGAGATCACTACAAAAGCGGGAAAATTCAAAATGCGAAAGTGTCATTATAAACAATAACTACTACTAAGCTAAATAAAGGGTTTTCAATCGTCTTACATAAAATACGCTATTAAAATAGCTTACATATATTTATCACAGAGTTCCCTGCTACCAATAGTGAATTAAATAAAGTAGAACGTTCATTCATTGTTAATTAACGTCAATTCAATAATTGCAGTCCTCTTACAAGACAGATTTTCACTACGTAGGTCACATGATTGTAGCATTGTCAGTTCCACTATACATGTACATTTTGTTTCTATGGGAGAATTTGTTTTTTTTTAAATAAGCAGATAATTTTAATTTTCAATTTGTTAACCGCTTTTAAAGCTTTGATAAAGAAGGATTAAAGACTATATATGGAGAACAGTCATTAACTATGGAAAAACTAGTTACCAAAGGGGTAGTCAGATGTCGTAAATCGAAGGAAAGACAATACAAGGGTCATAAAAAAGGACAAAATGATCAATCTACAAAACAGTCAACAAAAATTTAAAGACTGCAAGAGGAACTCCACAATAGACGTGGTAAACTCAGATGTTCCGGAAGGGTATGCAGTTACCCCTCCTTTAGTGGCACTCGTCGGATTAAAAACCCGGTGATACGGCATGAATGAGGAATAGGTCAGATGGTGATTACAACAAACGGAACATATCCAAAGATATCCCGTAACGGTTAATCAAGTGATGGAGGCCACCGTATAAATTTTGAAATGATGGCTTCAGCTAAGCCACAAGGAAGCATTGGTTCAGTAGCTTCGTCGTCAGCAGTAACCCTCTATCAAGGAAACCATGATAGCATATTGTGTCATCGTGTGGAGCAGAAAATGCTTTCCCTTTCGGAGTACTTCAGTTCACCTCCGGGTTGTAGTGGGTTCCGTGTTCTTCGATATTTAGTTTTCTGGGTAGTGTTTTGTAGGTCATTGTTTGTCCTTCTGTCGTTTGTCTTGTGGTCGTTGTATTGCCTGTACTTCTGTCATATTTCTTGTGGTCGTTGTATTGTCTGTCCTTCTGTCGTTTGTCTTGTGGTCTTTGTATTGTCTGTCCTTCTGTTGTTTGTCTTGTGGTCGTTGTATTGTCTGTACTCCTGTCATATTTCTTGTGGTCGTTGTATTGTCTGTCCTTCTGTTGTTTGTCTTGTGGTCGTTGTATTGTCTGTACTCCTGTCATATTTCTTGTGGTCGTTGTATTGTCTGTCCTTCTGTCGTTTTTCATGTGGTCGTTGTATTGTCTGTCCTTCTGTCGTTTTTCTTGTGGTCTTTGTATTGTCTTTCCTTCTGTCGTTTGTCTTGTGGTCGTTGTATTGTCTGTACTCCTGTCATATTTCTTGTGGTCGTTGTATTGTCTGTACTCCTGTCATATTTCTTGTGGTCGTTGTATTGTCTGTCCTTCTGTTGTTTGTCTTGTGGTCGTTGTATTGTCTGTACTTCTGTCATATTTCTTGTGGTCGTTGTATTGTCTCTCCTTCTGTCGTTTGTCTTGTGGTCGTTGTATTTTCTGTACTTCTGTCATATTTCTTGTGGTCGTTGTATTGTCTGTCCTTCTGTCGTTTGTTTTGTGGTCGTTGTATTGTCTGTCCTTCTGTCGTTTGTCTTGTGGTCGTTGTATTGTCTGTCCTTCTGTCGTTTTTCTTGTGGTCGTTGTATTGTCTGTACTCCTGTCATATTTCTTGTGGTCGTTGTATTGTCTCTCCTTCTGTCGTTTGTCTTGTGGTCGTTGTATTGTCTGTACTTCTGTCATATTTCTTGTGGTCGTTGTATTGTCTCTCCTTCAGTCGTTTGTCTTGTGGTCGTTGTATTGTCTCTCCTTCTGTCGTTTGTCTTGTGGTCGTTGTATTGTCTGTACTTCTGTCATATTTCTTGTGGTCGTTGTATTGTTTGTCCTTCTGTCGTGTTTCTTGTGGTCGTTGTATTGTCTGTCCTTCTTCTATTTACGGCTTTTGGTTACCTCTTTGGTGGCATCTTCAAACTTTCCATACTCTATATGCAATATTTTATTTCATCTAATTTGCATATCGTATGCATTTAAGCCCTTCACATTTTACTCTTCAACTATTTTGAAATTTATCCTTATCAACAAGGGGTGGTGATTATATTACGCAGGTTTTCACAGTTACTAGGAAAACCATGGTGATATCATTCAAAACTTGATATTCTTTTGCAATGACCACTTCTGCCTTGTTTATTTCGTGTTAAACTGTCAAGATTGCTCGTCAGATTAATACAAATTCTCGGAACTTGTATTTAAGGAAAAAAAAACAATTTTAACTGGACCACATTTAACAAATCATATGAAATATCGACTTGACGTACATTGATAGTTCAACACGCGACCTTTGACCTCGATTCCATTGTTCTTCTTCTCAATAATTTAAATCTTTTCGTCATGCTATTTTACAATTTTTGAATTCTTATTAACCCTAGTAATATTTCCTTGAATTAATAAGAGTATATTTATATGACGATGAAATAAATTATTATTTCACAGGATCAGGGATTACCCGCAGAAAACCTCTGACCTGCTGCCTAACTTTATCACACAACGTTAGCATCACACATGATCGCGGCAGAATACTTATTAAAGAAGATAGGCACTGATTGCATAGGTAATTGTAAATCCAACTACCGCACGATCGCGACCACGGCAGCCACATAAAGTTTTATTTGCAACGATCAATGGAAATAAGTGTATGCTCTGTACATGTATTTAGCAGGACAGTCTTGAGTAGCTATGTTTCACTGAGTCATCAATAAAAAAACATCTACTAGGTCATTGTTGTTCCTCCTTTTGATATTTAATCTTGGAATTGTTCCGACAGTGTGGTATTGTTTGTTTGTTTGTTTGTTTGTTTTTCTTTTTGGTTCCTTAATAGGGACCGTCGTAAAGTTAACTTTATCCACTGTTTTGAACAATTTATTAGATTTAATTAAATTCATAAGACTACTCCCCGACTATTAGAATACCGATACCATACACTTGAATTTTGTCACTTATCTTTTTTAAAGAAAGAATTTTTAGAACCTCTGCTATTTAGTACATAAACACAAACTAAGTAAAGATTGTATTGTTTATTTCTACATTAAGTAACATTATCATCCCTCCGTCTGTGTCATTTGGGGGTTATGCTTATGGTGTTTAACGTCACTTTCAACAATATTTCAGTTATATCGAGGTGGTCAGTTTTATTGGTGGAGGAAACCGGAGAAAATCACTGCCAATCATGAAATTATGTTAATTATTGTTTTATTATAATTCGCCAAAACTTCTTTTCCTGTTCTTTTTCTAGCAGCTTTAATTCTCGTACGACAACGTACAGATTATCCATCGACGGATATGTTTGTTCTACAGGACTGGGTTGCTCAAAACGTTGGTTAGTGTTATCCACTGGATAAGTCTAGTTATCCAATGGATACATTTAACCACCGGTTAATTTTTGTTGCTCAAATTTTATCCACTGGATAAAATGCCTTGTCCGGTGGATAAAGTTAACCCCTCAAATTTGGCCGAATAAATATTTAACCATTGGTTAAATATGGCAAGACGACAGCAAAAAGAAAGAGTGTATCGGCATATTGAGTTGGATTTCGATGATAGAGAATTCCGGGATAGATTTAGAGTATAGAGACACAGGGCCCGGGTGGCTCCGTGAGTTAGGTAGTTGGAATACCAAACAACTCATACAAGCCTATCACCAATACAGCGCGAGTTCGCGCCCGGCTTTGTAAATTACAAAAAAGGATGCACTTGACTCGCAGCCGCAAGTAATACAGATTACCAGTTACTTGCTCGTGGTCGGTGGTTCTCTCCGGGTACTCCGCCTTCTTCTACCACTAAAACTAGTCGCCATGGTACGGCTGAAATATTGTTGAAAATGGCGTTAAACACCAAAAATCAAATCAAATCAATCTATAGAGCCACAATTGTGCAGACCAACTCTTGGGTCTAATGCCATACCAGTATACAAACAATTAAAGCTTGCCCTGAGATATTACCTTGCACCAGGGAGTCCGATGAGAGTACTCAGTGATACAATGGGATATCATATTTCAAGTGTCTCGAGAGCAATAAGAGATGTCTCTAATGCTCTGTGTGATATATCTGGACAATATATCACATAGCCCTCTACAGATTTTCAGAGGAACAGACTTAAAACAGGGTTTTATGACATTGTCTATTTTCCTGGCGTTGTAGGGGCAATTGACTGCACGCATGATAGAAATACAGTTATATCGTGGCGGTCACTTTTATTGGTTGAGGAAACCGAAGGACCCGGAAAAAACTACCGACCTGTCGTAAGTAACTGACAAACTTTAGCGCATAATGTTGTACACATCGCCCTGTTCAAGATTCGAGCTCACAACATCAGTGATGATAGGCACAGATTACATAGGTAGTTATAAAACCAACTACCATACGATCACGGCCATGACATAACTGTATTTACTTAATATCATAAATAATTAATATATTTAAGTTTAGGAAATAATTAATCCGTAGAAAGTACATTGTTGTATCTGCGTTGTACAAATTCAGTTGCAGGGCCTGTGTGGCTCAATGAGTTAGGTAGTTGGATTACCTAACAAATCATACACGCCTATCACCAATACGGCGTGGGTTCGCGCCCGGCTTTGTAAATTACAGTCATACAGGTTATCAGTTGCTGGCCCATGGTCGGTGGTTCTCTCCGGGTACTCCGGCTTCTTCCACCACTAAAACTGGTCGCCATGATATAGCTGAAATATTGCTGAAAGTGGCGTTAACTACCAAAAATCAAATTTAGTTGCCTACTGCGTTGGATTAGTATACGGGTCTAAAATCAAAACACGGTAATCAAATAACCCCAAATAAAGGATGCATTCAGGCCCGTCTTAACAGCTTATGCATGTAGGCCCTTGGGCAAAGCAGTGCACTAATGCCAATACCTACACAACCACTCAGAGGAATAATATGTAAATGTCTATAAAATAAAACATATATTTATTATATTGGTACTTCCAACAAAATCAGTGTTTAAACATTGAATAAAAACATGCTTTATACAACACATATTGATTAGAATGAGGCTCATGAGCAACAGCCCAGCGTGCCCATGCGCTACGACGGCACTGGATACAATACATTTAAGGCAATGCTTTTAAAATATTTTTCATTTAAAGATACAAAGAGATGGGTTATATGTGACTAATTGAATAAAATATAACATTTTACACAAATCGTCGAAAGATTCGATCAACTGGCCACAGTTTTACCATTAAACTATACATTTTTTGTGGTAAACTAAACTAAACAAACATTAATAAATAAATACTTTAAATATTCCGTGTGCATATTTCCTATTGAAGAATATGTTTTTATAATAAATGAATAAATTTGATACCGATCTCTATTACAACTTATGAATTCTTCATTTTCCACTGTTGCCACGGCGTTGAAAACACGATGTCGACGCATTGGCACCCTTGTCGTTGCGTTTTTATGAACCAGTGTGATATTATAGCATATAGAAAATTTACATGTTTATGCAACATTAAAATTTGAACAGATTATGAGAAAAAAATATGTGTAATTTTCATTGAAATTTGCATGAAAAGGGGCCATTTTGCTTCCCCTAAAAGGAAATAACACCTGTAAGACGTATAATTTTCCGATTTTTGGCTATCCTGTGTATATGTACCCTTTCGTTTATATCTCTCCAAGACTTTTAAATTATTTGGCTTTCTAATATTTTGGCCTGATGAAGGTTATTCCAGAAACGAATTAAAATTGGCATCAACGTTTTTATTAGAATCAAAGTCGGAAATATGCAAATGATCTACTAGTATTATATGTGTAATGACTTCACCTTAGTTAGATCTACTGGTTTTTTAGGTATTCGTTTGATGCTATATATAGAAGTATTGCTGGTTGATAATGAAGCAGAGACAGAAAACGGCATTGTCAAAGGACTAAAAGGTTTGAACCTCTTTGAAATTGGTTTAAGAACGGATCTTAAGTGCTTCCGGAATGCTTCACTTAAACAACAAGTGATGACGAAGTTTGACGGTAACATAATAAAATAAAGGAAATTAAACGCAGAAACGATTGACCGGATGTCATTATTACTGATGACACTAATTCCAAACTGCAGATATAAAAAATATAATATTTGAGTAAAACTAGCACACAATCCGTAGAGCAAAGATAGCGAGGATATTGCGAGAGTAGCATAAGTGAGTTGTCTCTCCTTGCGTCGACGTATTGACTGAGCTCTAGTACTCGACGCCATTTTTTTGCTGGTTTCTGCTGACTTCACAACTGCAAAAATCAACAAAAATTCAAATATCATCAAAACGGTGCATGATATGAG
>MJUT01008146.1:4182-16807 GCA_002080005.1 Gigantidas platifrons
ATATCTTCAATAATCATTTTGTAAATATCACTGAAAATATGGATCTTAATCCCGACACTGATAACACTTATACCGAAAAACTTGATAATTATATCTCGGGCCGTATTCCGGTAAATATCGTTTTTACTATCCCACTAGTGTCAAGCCAATTTGTACTTCAACAATTAGCGACTCTAGATATATCAAAAGCAACAGGTCTTGACAATATAAGTGATAAATTTCTAAAAATGTCATCTCATCTTATTTCTATTCCTTTATGCCATATTTTTGATTTAAGCATTAGAAA
This sequence comes from Gigantidas platifrons, assembly GCA_002080005.1. Lineage (NCBI taxonomy): Eukaryota > Metazoa > Mollusca > Bivalvia > Mytilida > Modiolidae > Gigantidas > Gigantidas platifrons. The sequence goes on from MJUT01008146.1 coordinate 4,469, forward strand.
ATCAAATTTCCCCTCTATTTTCAATCTGGCTAAAGCAATTCCAGATTTTAAAATCAAAGGTTCTCGAAATGATGTCTCTAATTACAGACCTATTGCAATTTTACCATTAGCATAACAAATCCTTGAAAGACGTGTGAAGAATCATTTGATGAATTTCCTAAATAAATACAATTTACTTTATTTACTGCAGTCAGGTTTTCGTTTAAATCATTCCTGCCAAACGGCATTAACATTTATGATTGATAGGTGGTTAAAAGCCGTTGATAACGGTGAATTAATTGGGGCGGTATTTCTAGATCTTGCAAAAGATTTTGATCTTCTTGATCATGAATTGCTCCTTCAAAAATTGTAGAAATATAAATTTTCTTACACTTCGCTACAATGGTTTTCTTCTTATTTGAGCGACAGAAGACAGATTGTTTCTATTTCAAATACATTTTCCGATTTACAACAAGTGAAATCGGGTGTACCTCAAAATCAGTTTTAGGCCCTATATTATTTTTGATTTTTATTAATGACCTACCTTTATATAACCCAAATCATAACACTGATCTTTTTGCTGATGATAGGACTCTATCGGCGACTGGGAAAAACAAGCTGTGTACAAGCAAAACACTTAATACAGTATTAGAAGATATTTCGCACCGGTGTTACGAAAATGGAATGATTTTAAATGTATAAAAAACAAAGACCATGTGTATTGGTTCAAAACAGAAACTGTGTACCTCATCTGATGAAATATTTGATATATCTGTCAATGGCCATCAAATCAATGAAAGTCAGCGTGAAAAGGTCCTTGGTGTTTTCGTTGATGCAACATTTTCTTGGACTGAACACATAAATCATATTATATAAAAAGTAAATTCATCTTTAGCATTACTCAGGAGAATCAAGAAATACTTGAATCACAAAACGAGAATTCTGTTTTATAATGCATATATACTTCCCCACTTAGATTTAGTTTATAATTATTTTATTTGATCAATGATACAAAGAGGATCAGACACTAGTTTTACCAACTTATGGAGTCTTCTCCTATATATACAATCATTATTACATTATATTGAGAATGCACAAGAAAACAAGAAAAATACAATTTTATCATATAACATAGCTGAAAATAGTAAACGAATAAAAAGAAATGAGGAAAAAGTAGGTGTGTGTGTGTGTGTGTGTGTGTTTGGATGCTGGATTGTGATTGGTTAGTATATTAAACGATTAGAAATCGTTTAGACCTTTTTAATGAATCGAAAAACTGAATAAAAAATAAAGCAATTATCTGCATAACTTAAGGTTTCACTTCCTGATGTGAGTAGGGAAGTATTGATCGATTGAGACAAATTGCTTATGCTCAGAAACAGATCATGTTTTATTTCAGAATATTTGGTACAAACAAAAAAGAAATGTTTCGCATCTTCTTGGGGGGCACCGCAGCTACACGCTGGGCTAGATAAAATATGAACCTTGTATAGATCATTGTTGAGGAAAGAAGCTGTACATCTAAGTTGTGTTAGGATCACGTTTAACTTTCTAGGGCCATAGTAATAAAGTTTGGGAACTGAGATCTTATTTGATTGGCTGTTAAGACGAATAGCGTTTTTGAATTTGGATAATGAATCTAATTTTCTGATTGCAATGTCAAGTTTGTTCCATTCTTTAACTGTGGAAGGAATAAATGACGAATTGGTTAAAGAGAGTCTACAGAAAGGAACTATTAAATGATCGCCATTTCGCAAAGGGTATATAGTAGTACTCTGAATAGTTGGGGGAACTAGACTACGCAAGTATTCAGGTGCCATTCCACATTTTATATTAAAAAATAATTGGAGTTTTCTGCGATATCTTCGGTCTGATAGTGTTTCCCAACCTGTCTCAGCATATAAATACTCCGATTTTGTAAAAATGGGTAAACCTGTTACAATTCTGGCAGCGTCTAATTGAAGTTTTTCTAATTTGTCTGAATAGCCAATACCACAATTATCCCAGACTTCACAAGCGTATTCAAACAGGGAGCGAATGTAGACTAAATACATTTTTTCTAAGTTGGATCTATTTAGACTGAATTTTAATTTCCGTAATATACCTAAATGTTTGGTTATATTTGTTATCATATTGTCTAAATGGTCATTCCATTTTGCATTTTGGGAGAGGATAACTCCCAGATGCGTGTGACTAGTAGATAAAGGGATACTTTTGCCATTAAAAGAACATTCGATGTTGTCTATGTTACCGGTATTAGAGAAAAACAAGATTTCTGTTTTTTCGGGATTGAATGACATTAGCCATTTACTAGACCAGGCATTTAGCTCCAGTAGATCATGATTGATTACAGTTTTTATTTGATCAACACTTTGACTAGAATATCCGAGTGATGTATCGTCAGCAAATAATCTACTCAACGATACAAGTTTTTCTCCTATATCATTTATATATATAAGAAACATGAGGGGCCCAATACCGACTCTTGGGGTACACCAGCTGAGACAGGTTCGAAACTTGACCAAGAGTTTTTATTAATTACTTTTTGCCTTCTTTTGAACAAATAGTTTTCGAACCATTTTATTAACTTCCCTTGAATTCCGTATGAATTAATTTTGTGAATAAGACCTTTGTGCCAAACCTTGTCGAAAGCTTTAGAAAAATCGCAAAAGACGAAGCAGCTAAATTCTTTTTTTTCTAGAGAGTTTAAGATCGAATTGTATAGTTCTAATAGTTGATGGGCAGTGGAGTGTTTTGGCAAAAAACCCGATTGGTATTTATATATGAGATTGTTATTAACAAGATGATTGTAAACATGTTTATAAACTATTCGTTCCATTAATTTACCTACACAACTTATTAAAGATATCGGGCGATAATTGGAGGGTAGGGATGTGTCACCCTTTTTGAAAATTGCAATAACATGAGCACTCTTCCAATTAGAGGGGTATTTGCTCTTTTGTAAATACTTATTAAATATTATTAGAAGGGGCTTTGCAATTTTCTCAGGAGAAATTTTAAGCATTTTATTACTTATTTTGTTTTGTTTGGGTCAAGAATTTTAATAACATCAATAATTTCGTTCTCTGTTATATGTATTTCGTGAATAATATTATTTGTTTTTGAGTCAAACTGTGGGAGAGTAACATTTTCTTCGTCCAGTTTTGATATTGAGCTAAAATATTTATTCAATAACTCACATTTGTCCGAATCGTCATAAGCAATATCATCAATATTTTGATGATTAATTGAATTCCGGAGCGGGGGTATACAATAATTTCCTTTGTTAGATCTGATTAACATCTTCATTATTTTCCAATACATTTTGGGTTTTGAAGAGTTATTTAATCAAAAGTTGTCTAAGTTATTTTCAAATTTCTCCTTTGCTATTTTTTTCATATTATTTACCTTATTTCTTTGTTTTTTATATTTAATAATGTTGTTTTCGTATGCGTATTTCTTTCCGTATATCGTTACTGAACCATGGTTTGTCTTTTTCGCGTATCAATATTGTTTTTGAAGGGATACATGCACTTGAGATTTGAAGGAACATTTTTGAAAATTCTTCACACATATCATCTACATCATCAAGATTACAAAGTTGTTCATCCCAATTTATATCAGTTAGCATCTGATTAAATCTAACAAAATCAGTTTGGTCATATAACCAGATTTCTCTTGTAAATGATTTTGATGTAGCTTTTGGGCATTTAATTAATGCAATTGCTGCATCGTGGTCGCTTATATGTCTTGGTATCTGCAGTACATCAGAATAATTACAGTTCAAAGTATCGCTTAGAATAATGGGGTCTAATAAAGTACTAGTATTACCACTTATCCTGGTGGGTTTGTCAATCACATTCTTAAGATTAAAAATATTCACAAGGGCAATAAGTTTGTTGTTATTTGAACACAATAGATTTGAATTCAGATCGCCCGTGATAATGATGTTTTCATTTATTTGTTCAATTTGGGAGGATTGTAGTAAGTATTTACTTGAAAATTTACTAAAATTGCAAAAAAGGGCTGAAAGAATTATTTTAGATGAGCACAATTAAAAAAAAAACAATCTAGCGAACTATTTATGGCATGTGGGATTGTTCCAATTACGAAAAGAATACCTTATCACAAGGCTTTATTAATGTATAAATCTAAAAATGAATTAGCCCAGAATATTTATCAAATCTTATTGTTTCTGCAAATAACAAGGAGTCATACGATACCAGATTTTCATCATCAGACTATTTCCTTGTTCCGAAACCAAATACAGAATTGTACAAATCAAGTTTTACTTTTAGTGGGCCAAAAGTATGGAACTCACTACCAAATGATATTAAAACCTCGAAAACTGTATTTGAATTCAAAACACTTACAAATTATTAAATTTTTGATAAACTGATTTAAATTTATTTTTTTATTGTTTGCGTTATATTATTTAAAATATGTGAATATGTTATTGTGTTATATATACTTTGCTGATATCTATGTCCATGTACTTATGTATTGTTTTCAGAGAGCCTTATTGAAAATTGGTATAATCCAAATAAGTTACTCTCTCTAAATTAAGATTTTTATTTTTATTTTATTTTTTAGGACAAAAGGTATTTTGCAATACGTTTTTTTTAGTAAAGAAAAGCATTTCATAACTACGTACATATACATGTATATATAATTAACGTCTGAAATGGTTTGTAAAACAACACCAAGTACACAGAACAAGGTGATAAGGTATTAAACACATCGTTGAATAGTAGGGTGTCCGACGAAAGATTTTTGCTAATTTGCCATAACGGAATTACACACACCTGTATGATACATCGTTGGAAAGAGGAGAACAAGCCGCATCGAAATAAAGATGTCGTTGTTATGTATTGTGGTCACGTTTTCTTAAATAGGTGTCAAAGGTCAAGATCTAAAAATTGGAACTAACATACCACAAGTTTTAAAAGGCTTCCTTCTTAGACAGACTGTGAAGAACTTTAAACTGGAATGCCAGTTTTATTTGTTAAGCTTAATATTTTATTATTTAATGCTTATTTTTTATTTTTCATTGTTTGAATATATTGCAAAAGACAATTTTCTAAAAAAAAAAAATGCCATTTTACAATTTTCGCATATATGAGAAATAAAAGTGACCTTGACCTGTCATAGTTTGAAAATTTTTCATTTTTATTTGATATTCATTTAAAGGAAACCTTCAAATTATTTTTTAACCCTTAACATTTGACGACTGGTAGACGGATTCCAAAAAAAAATCATGTTTCAGTTATGGTACACCTTGACTAATTACTGGTAAAATATCTATTAACCTCAAACTTCGTGAAAGGTACCAAAATTCAAATTTAATGGCTTATGTATTTGCAATATATCATTTGTAGGGTCAATCAATACTTAACGAATATTCTGTGCCAAAAAAATGGCAATTTATGGAAAGGTCAAACGCCATTTGTTTCAAAATGTAAGGTCTATGAACATATTATGCGTTTGGACGATGTGTGGCTACAAACCACTCTGAACACTCCAAATATCTCAGGTGTTTGGCAAATAAAAAAGTGGCTTCTTGTTACCTTGAAATCCCACCAACCACGTCAAGGTCAGAGTCCACTGGCAGGTTTGTTTGTTTGTTTGCTTTGTTTTTTAAATTTGTTTTTGTTTTGATTGAAACATCGGCAGTTGTATACCGAGGGAACAAAGGAACAAGTCATAGAACATGTTTAAGAAGTCATAGTCCGGAGACTGGGCAAATTCAGAAAAACATAAAACGGAAACAAGCTATGACAGAACCACCACAACATATAAAAAGAACACCTTAAAAAACATTGCAATAAATGAAACTGCTATTTACTGAAAACACATAGTACGTATGAACTTATCTAAGTTTACTAAGCACATAAAACAGTGACACGTGCCTAAACATACATTAGACCAAACCTCAGTAAAACAAAAGACATCAACGGGAAGTAGAAGTGACTAACGTGAGTTAATGGTCACAATGTTGGAAACGAAAGACTGTTTTATCTGAGATCATAGTTTTGATAACAACAGTTTTATTCAGTGAAATAGATGGAGACTGGATGAAAAAGAAAAACAAATTGAGATCATATGTCATCATCTTCATCAGTATTTCTAGATATTGCTAGGAGGTATTTTCATTGCGGTATAAGTCGCTAGCTTGGCAAGGGCAAAGGTCTGTGCAAGATAGACTTTGCTCAAAACAAATGCATCCTTAGATGCACACATATTTTCCTTTGCAAGTACAAACAAGGTCGTGCAAAAAATCAGAAGACATCTGGCCTTTGAAATAAAATGGAACTAATCCATTCCTGTCTTTCCATCCAAATAGCACTGCAGACTTCATTGGCGGTTTTGTAACATGGGCTATCATCCAATTATTTGTCTGTAGTGAGGATCGTAAAACATGCTGAGTGAAGGTGGCCTCACAGGGTGGAAGTTTGGCCAAACATACATCCCCAGTGTCGCTAACCTTACCCTTAATTTGTTAAGATCGACGTGATCTTCCTTCAGTTTTCCTTTTTGGTCGTACAGTCGACAAACAAGTTTCCTGGCGGCATCCATAGATTTATCAGTGTTACAGTCTGCAAGGATGGACAAATCTCTAAAGATTTCTGGACTGTCTTTAAGTACTTTAAAAACGGTTCGTTTGCCAATCCCGAACAAGGATGATGTGGTATCTCCATAAGAAGCACAGAAACCATTAGAGTGTAATGTCTGGATAAGTTGCTTTGAACCGAAATCGTCGTACAGCTGTAATTTGGTAACAGGATACTTTTGAAGTAATTGTGTCATTAGAAAAGCCTGTTTACGCATTTTAAAAGCATAGTCATGAACACTAAATTCTGGACAATCGTCTTCCTGAAATTTTGATTTCAGAGGGGTATACCTTAACAAGTACTTAGTAATGCAACCGGAATGATAGACAGCATTATCAATACATTCTTCGCTGTAAAGTATTTTGATGATTCTTTGATCATTTTTTAAAAAAGCCGATTCCCGTAGGTTATTCCGACGATCATTTGATTCATTTTATTTTTAGTTTTCTAACTTTTTTAAACGTTTTCTTTTCACAGAGAAAACGTGCTTCCCAATTTAACAGGTGGTTAATACTAGAATCTGCCACAAATGATTCTGTTATACATGTAGTATGTCCCGGTTCAACTGCAGTGGGTTCTGACATAGAATAACTGCAATTGCGCCTGCTTATGTATGCTTTGTAACAAGCGCGATGGTACAACATTTTAAAATCTTCATAGCGAATACAATCTAAACTAGAAACATCCTGCAAAATTTTAACATAAACATCACCTTTCCTGGCTTCCAGTGCTTCGATAAAGCTATTTTTGCTAATATTTCACATAGTTATCACTAGCGAGTCACAAAATGAACTTTGACAAATAATGCATTTGTCCCAATTCACTTCATTTCGACCTCTTTTAGGACTAGACGGACAAAGTTTTACCGGGCTGTGAAACTGGGCCATTTCCGGACTTATAACGTATCCTGCAGGATTAGTCAGTGCATTAGAAACACATGAATTAAAAAAATTTTAAAAACAGTAAAACCAATCAACGGCCGACATAAAAATGAATGTCTGTAAAACATAAAAACCACAAACAATTCTACTGAACAATTAAAACCAATATATTTGCCATAAAAGAAGAGAAAATACTAAATGCATTCAGACAGAGATCGTGCTAGTTAATGATCGGCGAGCGACACATCATTAACAAAAACCGATACATGATAATTCGTGTATGACAAAGAGGAAATGTACACTGTTATTTGATTTTATATTTTGCCAATTTCTCAACAACCGCTGACATTTAGATTATGATTTTTGGCACACATGTACATTTCATCAATACGTTTTCTTCAAAATCAAAGTACATTTATAATGTAGTGTAATTACTTTGCTTTTGTTGAAAATACGGTTAATTTGGGGTCAAATTTGAGGCTTAAAGTAAGGCTGATATACTCTTTCAAAAATCAATTATTTACATCCCGTTTTTATTTTAATTATATCTTTGATACATTATCTCTTATGTAAAAACCTTTTTAGCTATTTAGATAGCGGAGAATATTTTTATTTTTCATCCTGAAAATACCATATACAATGTGTCAGCAGAGGGTACCTTTGAAAAACGTGAATTAAAAAAAATTGTGACCACAGAAACTTACGACGACAATTAAAAATACAAAATGTAATAATTTTTCTAGCGTTTAAAACCAAAATTAGCCGTGTGTAATTCCGTTAACCCGAACTCGATAACTAAGCGTCTTTTTTAACACTGGGCGCCCTACTAGAATGACAACATTTTCGTCTCACCAAGGGACTTTATCAATGTCTATTTAAATACAATTTTCGAACCAATATGGCGTCTTAATTTAAAAAAAAAGTTGTTGACGGTAAATGTATCAAATAGAAATGTCAAAAATATTATTCCAGAATCGTGTCATGCGCACTTTATTTAGATCTGCACGTTTTCATTTTATTTTAACAACTAATGATTTTTTGGATAATGCTACATTGATAATGTCTTCACCTTGTGGATTCTATCGCCATATTGATTTGTATAGAGATGATATCACATTAAATAGATTTGTCTGTAAAATGCTTGGCATGTTGACTTATATAGCTTGACAACCATGTTTTAGAGTGTTTGCATCCTCTATTGAGATTAGTGTTATTGGACAAATTTCCTGCCATTTGAATGAAGATTGCTTGTAGGGTTATGGTTATAGTGAGTAACGTTACTTTCAACAATATTCCAGTTATATCGTTGTGGTTAGTCTTTTTGCAGGAACGAGGCTGCTTGTATTATATACATATTTATATATTTGAAAAATAATATAATGTATTAAAAGAAATGTTAAACTCCATCAGACATAGGTTACCTTAGACTATTTTTGCCTCCCTGTTTATACCCATTGGTTTACTTGCTCCTAAAGACCAAACTCCATCAGACATAGGTAAACATAGACAATTTTTACCCCCTGTTTATGCCCATTGGTCTACTTGCTCCCAAAGACCAAACTCCATCAGACATAGGTAACCATAGACCATTTTTGCCTCCCTGTTTATGCCCATTGGTCTACTTGCTCCCAAAGACCAAACTCCATCAGACATAGGTAACCATAGACCATTTTTGCCTCCCTGTTTGTGCCCATTGATCTACTTTCTCCAAAGACCAAACTCCATCAGACATAGGTAACCATAGACCGTGTTGGCCTCCCTGTTTGTGCCCACGGGTTTACTTGCTTCCAAAGACCAAACTCCATCAGACATAGGTAACCATAGACTATTTTTACCTCCTTGTTTATGCCCATTGATTTACTTGCTCCCAAAGACCAAACTCCATCAAACATAGGTAATCATAGACCAGTTTTACCTCCCTATTTATGTCCATTGGTCTATTTGCTCCCAAAGACCAAACTACATCCGACATAGGTAACCATAGACGTGTTGCCCTCCCTGTTTATGCCCATTAGTTTACTCGCCTCCAAAGACCAAACTCCATGTTTTCCGGTTTTGCGAGGTTGGTATCCACATTTCATTTTTCCTCATTTTTTCATTAGACAACACAGTTTAAAATGAATTTCATAATGCTCATTCACTGTAGTTACATCGGAACGTGAATGCAATGTGGTCTGATGGCATGCCTTTGTCAGCCGAAAAATATTCCTGAAGGTCCGAGTCTCACGTATCCACTCGATATTCTTTTCAAACCTAAATGCAATGCGATTTCTAGAATTTCTCAACACGTCTAATCGTTTGCTAACAAATTAAAAATTGGCATACAGTATCATCCATCTCCGACTAAATTGGATGCTTAAGATAGAACATGTAAAACTTCATCTTCAGTTGCGTTGTTATTGAAAGCAGCTTTGATCCAGCTGAGCGATTACAGGCTCCTGGGAGCCTCTGGTCTCTGGGTACCCCGGTTACCTCCACGAAAAAAACTTACTACCACCACAATATAACTGAAATATTGTTGAAAGTGGCGTTAAACACCATAACCCTAACCTCTAACCCATAATCGTAATTTGATGACTATTTTACATATTTTTATGTTATTTACAGGAGGTAAAGGAAAAAATTCACAAGCTAGATGGAATGCACATCAAGAAAGGCTTAACAACGAGGTAGTGGAAAGTCAGATACAAGCGGATCGTGTCAGAGGAGCCAAAATTAATAGAATTCATCATTTCCGTCATTTAGAGGAAGGTCAAATGAGGAAAGATAATAGGATAGGAGTTACTCATCAACATCTAGCAATGTACAGATCTCAAGTTTTACCTTAACTCTTTTTTTTTGTTTATTAATTTCTTAGTTAGATCCAGCTCAAGGTGAAGGTCAAAAGCTTTTTTTTTATTACTAGTCCATTAATACCTATAGATGAATGCTTTTAATTTCCTGTGATATCCCGGTAGTTGGAGTTAAAACTGATTGATGAGAATAATGGAGACTTTCTTTTCTCCTATTCATCACGTGTTTAATCTGTTGGTTAAATTTTCGTAATATTTTTTATCATTACGGTGGTTTTATTTCTACATTAGAATTCCCACCAATTTCCTGTCAACTGTCAGAGAGAAATTAAGACTTTTTAATATATTTTTGGACGTTTTGGTCGTATGAGAAACAGATTCTCCTTCTATTAGCTGTGGATTACGATATTTCTCCATCCTCAATGGTTAAATTTGAAAATTTTAAAGCTAGGAAATGTAATCTGGAGTGGAGAAATTTCATAATCCATTTGCAGTAGAAGGAGATTATATATTTAATGTTGAATTACTTACTATAGACTAACACTATGAAAGGTATGGAATTTCTAAATCACTACTGAATTACTGATTACAGGGCATTGGAGACTAAACTTTATTGTTGAATAAGATTATGTTGTTAATTGTAATAAGTAAATCCAAGAATGTATAAGTCCTTTTGGACTCAAAGAGACATTGAATGTTTGTGTGAACTATTGTTATTTGTTCTAGAACTTGATGTAGTTTTACATTTAAAATGTATTTTTGAATACATTTAAAGTATATTTGAATGCATTTAAAATTAATTTTGAATACATTTAACAATACATTTTTAAAGTATTTTTGAATAGATTTAGAAAAATACATTTATAAAGTATTTTTGAATACATTTATAAAGTATTTTTGAATACATTGTAAATTATCTCCCCTGTTTTGTAATATAATGAGGTATCTCCCATGGTAGCATAATGGTGATATATTTTCTGTCTCAACTTTTATATTTTTTAAAACATTTATTGCATTAATATTTTGTAAATTTTGAGGATGAGGTTTTTATTTCACATCATGTTAAAGAATATTTGAAAGTTTCCTAGGTGAACAAGGAACACAAGCTTAATTGAATAAACATAACTAACAAACAAATTTTTACATTTTGTAAACACAATGCATTACATTTAATCATAGTATGAAAGTAAGTTAAGACGCCATATATCAGGATCATGTTCGTTTTTTTATAACATTTCTGTCATTTGTCATGATATCAAAATGCAATTCTCTCATTTCATTTTACATATTTTTTGTGTGCATTTTTCGACTTTTTTTAAATTTCTTGTATATTATTTAAAAAAAAATATCGTAACATTGGACTTTGTTAACCTTTTTTCCAAAGTAATATGTCTGTCATAGAGAAGTATGTTTCTAGATCATAAACTGTTAGTAAGTGTTCTTTATGTAGGGATATAGCCAAAAAAGACCAAAATGATTTAGCCATATTACATGTACCACAATACATGTACAATAGCTCTGTTAATTCAAAATCTATATTGAAGTGCTAATATATGCATTTTGGTATGATATTGGCAAGACAACACGTTGAAAAATTACTGCATAGTAGTCTAACATATTTAAAGTTGGTCTTGTGTCAAATTATCTTTTTTTTTTAAATATCTTTTTAAGATTATAATAGGCATGGATTCAATCAATTATCTTGTAACACAAGGAAATCTTATTTAATTTTAATTTAATTAGGAAAAAACACAAGCTACGCAAAATTTTGATTGAAACATTAAGCATTTTACTAAGGAATTCTGTAAATCTTTTAATTATTTCATATATGTGCCAAAAAGGGGGATACATGGCAGGAAAGTTACAATTTCATGATACAATGGGATTCATTCATTTTGTTGGAGAAAAATAATAATTACTGCTTTTAGTGAGGTGTTCCCTAATTATTCGTTAACTTTCATGTAAAGTTGTAATTTTCCCAGTGTTCACCATTTTACATTTTTATAATGTTATCATTTACTTTGCTTTTCAGCGATCACACTTCAGTATGTAGTGGGGAGTGATATACACTTGTAC
>MJUT01008146.1:107927-123730 GCA_002080005.1 Gigantidas platifrons
GAGAACAACAACAGTGATGGTTAACAATACCACCAATATCAACAAAGAGAACAACAACAGTGATGGTTAACAATACCACCAATATCAACAAAGAGAACAACAACAGTGATGGTTAACAATACCACCAATATCAACATAGAGAACAACCACCTTTTATCTCAAATCATTGAACACAAACAAAACACGACATAAGGCTGGATTAATAAACCAGTTTAACCTCAATTCATTGAACACAAATTAAAATAGAAACAAGCGTAGTAAATTCAGGCCCTATACGACGACATATATAACATAGCATGTCTACATCATGTTTTACATTTTCAATACATATACATGTCAAATATAGACAAATCGCACGAAAGGTCTCCTCTATATAGCAAACAACTGTCTATAAAGGGCAACCAAATTGTTCTCATTACTGAATAGTGCATATAATTTCTACCTGTATATAAAGGAGAACTGTTCATAAAGGGTACATTTTCAGGTTTCGTTGAGTATCCTTTATATTTGAGACGTCGTGGTCGTGATCGTATGGTAGTTGGACTTACAACTACTTGTGCAAACAGTGCCTATCACAACTGAAATTGTGAGTTCGAAGCTCGTTCATGGCGAGGTGTACGCTATGTGATAACGTTTGTCAGTGACTTGCGACAGATCAATTGTTTCCTCCGGGTATTTCGGTTTGCCCCACCAATAAAACTGACCACCACGATATAACTGAAATATCTTCGAAAGCGTCGCCAAACACCATAAACCAAACATCCACCAAACCATCCTTAGCATAAGATTTGGTTGTATTTCAACACAGTGCTATTTATATTTCATCTTATAAATAAACATATCATGTTGCCGGGAAGATCAAGTGGATACATGTTGATGTCATTCTATTTTTTCCATATAAATACAGTTCTTCCTACTCTTTTTATTTTGAGATGCAGTAAGCCTGTTTGTGTTGTCAGATTTTCCCCTCTGTTCCTGGCACAAGTGTGAATGCATAAAATCACCTGCACGTGAAATACGAGGTAAATTAAATGGAAAATGCACAGAAAACATACTTTACATACAACTAGAAAATTCATCATGATTTTAATGAGCCGTTTAATTTGTTTTCACATAACAGTCGGTATTATCATCACCTCAACAAGTGTAATTTGTTCCGAATGCTAACAGCTCTCTTGATCTTCGTTCCCTTTCCCAGCATGCAGCAGGATGGATACAGGGCCAATTATTTCATATTAAACGTGCACCTGTAATTATAACTTATTGCATGGTGTGACGGGGCAATAATGGCTTATACTGGCCCTTTCATTAGGCTAATAAACATCTGTATTAGTAGTTTTACAACGGAAGATCTTAATTCTAAGTGTGCAATGTTGAGAGATGGGTGTCATAGACGATGAAAATCCCAGACAAATCAACAAAAACGAATTCTTGATATTTTAATAATTGCGTACATCATTATTTTGTGATAATTAGCTTTTTATAACCTCATGTTTAACATTATAATGGTTTATTTTGAGAATGGCATTGTATTAGAAACTTTGTTTAAATAGTAATCTATTTTTTTGTGTAAAGTAAAATTGATGTTAATCATATCAGAGTTTTCAGTAGCTCATACAACAAAATGATTTTGAGACGTTCCCTATAGAATGCAGCAATCAATGTATATGATAATTTTGTACATATACTATTCCCGGATGCTCACCAAACCTTCTGGTGTACTGGTCTGCGTTCATGCCTCCAGTGCAGATCATGGGTACTATACCCGGTCGGGTCAATTCAATAAGTATGTAATTGGTATATGCTGCTTCTCCGCTGAGCACACAACATTAAGTAGTAAGAGGAAAGACATCGATGTATTGGGGTCAGTATACATGTACATGTACATTGGTAATATGCCCGAGTAGAACAACATGCTTACATTGTATCTGCGAGTCGCTTCAGTGTGATATTACATAACAATTCAACAATAAGCGCGTTGGTCTAGTTCAATGCAGACATCATCTCATCAGATATCACTTGTTCTCGCTATGATATTGTGTTAAAAAATTCATTTGGTGTTTAACAACTGTTACTCACTCTCGTTCCAATTTCAAAAACAGTGAATCAGCCATGTCAGAGGGAATCAAAGGGGCAAAAAGGTTAAACAAAATAAATAAATAAAATAAAATAACCATATAATTATAAAAGACGTAAAACATAATTATTTGAATATTACTACAACTAGTCTACCCCCCCCCCCCTTTATTTTATTAAAGTGTATCCATTGAGCCAGAAAAGTGAGCGGTCATGTATGTATGTGTTTGTTGATGGTATCAATTTTGTCTCTTTCTTTGATTTTATTCTGTTGAAGTTTGGAACTGTCCCGAATTGCAATATTTTTTTTTTCATTTTATTTCGTAGTTTTATTTTTAAAAATCCTAACTTTTGTGGTCAGAGTTTTAAATAACTATCCATTTAATATTACATCTTCGGATCCCTTATCTATAACTTAGTATCTAAGACATATTTTTGTAATTATTAATTATTATGTCAAGGAAATAGTGAGAGGCATATATATATATAATACGTTTTCTGATAAATATTTGAAGAGGATGACCATTTGATGAGACAGAGAGGAAGAATTTTCATCTGCCAGTATTGCCCAGTGTGACATATATTTCCTTGGTATTGTCTCTCTGTCGTTCATTTACGACTTCTGATTACCCTTTATGGCATCATCAAGCCTTTCCTCTTATGGCATATTTAATTGCAAAAGCAAAAATTTATAGATTTTCTCATGCCTCTATTAATTACCCTACATATATGTATTATGAAAATAAAACCTTTAATATTACATTATTTCTATGAAACTAATAATCAGATTAGAACATAACTTGAAAAGTATATTGTGTGTTCAGTTTAATTGGACTTTTGTTCTTAACGTGATTGTCGTACTATTGAATCACATTTGTTCTTGTCCTATATATTCTTTATGCTTTTGCTGTTTGCATTGTATGTTATATTTGTTCTGTAGTAGTGATTGAGTGATTGCTGTTTAACGCCAAGTGACAAATTTCTCAGCTATTTCATGGTCAGAAGAAGTTACCTCTGCGCTCGGGCTGACATGTCGTACTACTCGGACACATTATGTTAATTCCCAGCCAACCATTCGGCTCTTACTCCATAACACCGCGTGCTTTGAGGAGAAGCAGTGGATACTAATAATATTGTTTTTAAATTGGTATGACCCGGCCGGGACATGAACCCACGAGCTACAGAACTCGGGATGAGAACGCTGATCATTACAAAACCATTGCGCTTATCATGTGTTGTATTATGATAATTTCGAAGCATTTACATGCTTATCAGTTGTATTATCAGCATTTATGCAAGTTTCGGAGTCTATACATATTGCATTTAGAGGAGCCGACGTGATCGCATGGTAGTTGGATTTATAGCTACCTATGCAATCTGTGCCTATCACCACTAACATTGTGTGATACAGTTTGTTAGTGATTTGCGGCAGGTCGGTGGTTTTCTCCGGCTTCCTCCACCAATAATCCTGACTGCCACAATATAACTGAAATACTTTTGCAAGTGGCGTTAAACGCCTTAACCCCTAAATATATTGTATTTTAAAGAATTTAATCAGAACTATTGTTGATCATCTGTGATTCTTGACTCCACTTGAAGTATCTTTTCTCTGTTTACATTCATTACTGTTTTACTGTTTTTCCCATGTCTTAATGATTAATAGATATTCACACCATGCTTCGTTATTATACACCTAATAGCCATCCACGATAGTGATGTTATCTCAAAACAAATGTGCACAAAAAATGATTAAATAAATTTCTAATTATATCAATCAATGCAAACAGGGGAGACTACTTAGATATGTCAAAATATTATAAATCACCCTCATTAGCGGTTTTCTTCTGATATAATATGTATATGAATATTAATAATATTCTTATAACAAATATGTGTAAAACGTATCTTGCATATTCGTGCTGTGTATTAACGTTTGAAAAATGCTTGAGAAAAACATAAAAAAAAATAAAGGAATGGCTTTGATCATTTCTTTCTTATTTTTTTTTTTTTTTTTTTAGATTGCATTAAATCCTGGGTCTTATTTACGTTATTTGTGTTTGTTTGTGTATAGCTGTGTCCAACACATATTGTGTTGTGTTGTGTTGTGTTGTGTTGTATTGTACTTTCTTTTTTTGTCTTTTTTTTTCTGTCTTCGTCTTGTGTCTTGTGTACCCAATGTTGCCAGTTTCTCTGGATTTCTCATTCGTGATTTCCTTTTCAGTTTTCTTTAACATTTATTCAAAATTAAAGTTGTTTGTCCGTTTCCAAGGAAGGCGTGTTGTTGTTTGTCATACCTGTTATCTAAATTATAAAAGGGAATTCTCTAAATATATTCTTTTATATTTTATAAAGGTTTTGCCATGTTTTATATAAACCCAATCTCAGAAAATGTATTACGATTCAAATTATAGTTGATATGTGACTGGATATGAGTCAAACTAAGAAGAGATCGTCCTGTGAATTGCAAATGGACACAACGAGTAGGGTTATGGTGTTTAAGGCCACTTTCAGCAATATTTCCGTTATATCGTGACGGTAAGTTTGTTTAGTGGAGGAAACCGGAGTACTCGGTGAAAAACCACCGACCTGCCGCAACTCACTGACAAACTTTATCACATAATGTTTTCTTGAGTACACCTAGCCTGAGTGGGATTCGAATTCACAACGTAAGTAGTATTGGGCACTGATTGCATAGGAAGTTACAAGCCCAACTACCATGTGATCACCACAACGACGACCTCTTACACAAACAGTAAACCAGGAAAATATAACAAAATGTCAGACAAAAGAAACCCAAATAATAATAATAATAATAATAATAACATGATTACAGTAGAAATGCCTTAATTCAAGCTTCCAAGAAAAAAAGATAATAAAAACATAAATACAAAAATGGAAAAAAAATCAAACAAATTCCAGGATATACTTTTCTTTCACTGTTTCACACCTTTATTATATTTCCTTTTCCTTATAATTAATGGTGTGCACGTGTTTATATGTAACTCCTAATTACAAAGAGATGCAGACAAAATACTGTTTGATGTAGTCGGATAAAGTAGTTTGATGTGAGATAATTGATCGAAATCTGCAATCTATGATACCATTTCATATGTAAACAACATTTAAAACACTCCATGTCAATTATAATATTAAGATTACCTTGCATTTTATAGTTTTATCCAGCAAAAAAGTAATAAATCGATCAGAAAGATTGATATAATTTGATACCTTTGTAACCTTTGCTTTCAATAAGTTGTCTGAAAATCTTTCCAACATTTGCACCTATCAATTAAAGTGATATACGTGTTTTTATTTTCTTCTTTCTCAAAATTTATTTTATAACTATTTATTTTTATCGCAGATATAGTTAACATATTATTTTATACTCGTGTAGGTTCATTTTACAGTTATCTTATTTAAGAAAAAAAAGTAGAATTAACGATAATTGTGTAAATTCTCGACTAAAAATGTTAGAAAAAAAATAAAAATAGTTTTTTTTTCTCTTAAACAGATGTATCTTTTACAAATGCAGATGTTTGGTTATATTTATACAAACATTCATTCATATGCATTGTCAGTTTATAAATCCTTCATTTTTTTAGCACACACCCTTTAATGTTTCATAATTATTGTCTATTAAATAAACGTTAGAGAATACAGAAGGGGCAATCAAAAAGGACTATCCTGAGAAACTGGCAACACAAGACAAATTTACGATTATTTGTGTTCTATAATGATGAGAGAACGATATAGATATACATGTAATATACACTTTCACTGTTGTTGTGTGCCATCATTTATTTTCAAGGTGTTAATATCACATTATTTTAATCTGGTCTCTCACGAATACATTGCTTAACATTCACTCGCTAAGGTTGTGGGCAAAGTTATTAAACGTCATTTTATTGTACACCCTAAGATTCATACAATACGCTTTTTGTATATCACGACTAATAACAAATGTTTTCACTTTTCACTTTGTATCTTCTTTTCTCAAGTTATTAAAATAAGATTCCTTTTTTCCGATGTGATCAGGACTTGTACGAGTGACTATCTACAGCCAGGATCCATACTTTATGTAGAACTTGCAGTAGAGCATACGTATCCACAACCTGTTATCAGTAGTTACTTGTGGTCCGTTTCATGCCCATCGTTCCCTCCTTTTCACTTATGGTATTCAAAACATCTATATCCCATGGACAATGCCACATATTTTCCTATCTGCTGAGTTTTTTCTTTGTCAGTTTTGATTGTAAGCTTGTTCTCCTCGTGAACATAAGCGACATCTCACTTGACGTCCAGCAACTGATTATAACCGACGTGGTCGTTGTTGTATGGTAGTTGGATTTACAACCGTGCAAGTTGTGTAACCCGTGCATACCCTCACTAAAGTAGTAAGTTCGAACACAGTTCTTGGTGAGGTGTACTCGATACAACATTCTGTGATAAAGTTTGTCAGTGACTTGCGACATGTCGGTGGTATCTCCGGGTACTCCGGTTTCTTCCACCAATAAAACTGATAGACACAATACAAATGTATAACTGAAATATTGTTGAAAGTGGCGTTGAACACCATAAACCTAAACCAAACATATATAGGTGTGTTTCTACCAAGACTATACCTGAAAGGTGATTGTTTGTTTTATGGCTATTAGTGGAATTATCGACTATCACTGTTTAAGCGATATATTTTAACGAAATTGAGTTATAATTATAGACTGGTTACTCATGTATTATATGCCAGTATTTATATACCATCTGTTAGTTGATCTAGTGGGGATCTCCTTTAGCTAGCACATTTGGTACAGGAATTGTCTGTGAGGTTCTATGCAGAAAAGTATGAAGATACCAAAGAGGTAATCAGATGTCGTAAATCGAAGGACAGGCAATACCAAAACCAAAAGAAAAGGTGCAAAAGGAAAAACATTTTGAGTCACTGCGTTTGTATCGTCATGGTTATCTCATAATCCAGGTAACATAATGCATGATGGCTATCTTAAAACAACGAGATTATTCCCGCCACCTATGATGTGGAGATTGCTCAAATAAATAAAATCTGGAGTTGTAGGCATTATATATATTTGCACAATTTTGTGGGAGGGAGACAAAGGAGGTTAGACTGACTTATATTGAGGTATACAGATTTATATCAGCATGAAGGCAGAATATGATATCACAAAGTGTTACACATACAATGAGAGGGAACATTTATAGCATTCCGTGTTGTTTTCTTTGTTGTTTTGTCAATACTTATTTCTTTTCAGTGTTTTTATTCTCTGTGTCACACGTTTCTGTAGGAAATAAAACCTACTTACCACATTGTGTCAAACTGAGTTGAATCTGAAAGGATTTTTTTGTGACTTAAATTCATCAATAACAGATCCTTCCATTAGAATCTTTTTGAATATACATGTTTATTCGCATATCATAGAAGATATAACCTGGACATTTCGGTCATTGTTTATACTGGAAGTGTACTTTGGGTGCGTTTGATCACGTATCCTTGGAATTCTTCATAATGTCAACCAGTATGTAAAATGAAGACAAACATTGGCAGACTTTACTATATTTAACTTGCCAAGAAACCGCAGATTTACATAAACGGAAAGTTAAGCAACTAGGGTTCACATTAGAACAAAGATGGCGACCATGTAAAAATATAAAACATGGTCCCTTTACCGAGGCATCGTGTACAGTATTTGATTTTAAAGCGGCATTATCTGCCAAATCTTAATTTTTTGTTACCCATAAAAACTATCAAATATGATTGATGCCTTAATAAAACGTGTTTCTGTAACTTATAAATGTTATGAATTGTACGCGCATCTGGGGAAAAACGTGTAACTGCTCGTGTTTTGAGATCGATCAAGAAATGGACGTCATCTTATTAATTATCGACGGAGTTTGTCGAATCGTCATTAAATCAGTACAACAATGCACTTATTTCTTATTTTTTGTGAATCTGCTTTTAGTCGGTGTTAATTACCGACAAAGAACCATGCAAGTTGGTAGTTAATAAGCGACAAAATACAAATTATTTGGTTTACCTGTCACTAGTAAGGTCAATTGCATACGGAAAAAGCGAGCTTAAATTATTTGCTTGCAAGCAAATAAGTAATCGATGGTAATTTTCGTCCTCAAAAGGCGGAAAGTGGTTCGATTAGCTGTTTAATGTGAAATATTTACCTTTATATCATCATTTTAAAGCTATTTACCAATTTCCAAAACATATACTTTTTTTTGTCAAAATCGTAGCTAATGCCCCTTCAAATGCAAAGGGCTAACAATATACATAAAAATATGCAAAAATGGTTGATTTGACAGAGTATAGAGCTGTATCCGTTGCATAAAAACTAGAAATCACCCATCCGAGACATACAAATATAAATTATAAATATAGTTATTTAATTTATTGCGCAGGTACGCCCATAGTCAAAAGATTAGAGGATCAAATAATTTAAAAGATTGGAGGGTCAAATAATTCAAACGATTGGAGGGTCAAATAATTCAAAATTCTATGTGAGCAAGCAAACCAAAGGACCTAATTATGATACCCAAAATCTGCTACGGTCACACCCCCCACCCCATGCCTGACGGAGGGGAACCTTAGTTGTAGTATTAAGTACATTATTTTGGTAGTCTCTAACAATTTAGGAACATTAAATTTCAATAATACATATAGCTTATAAACAATAGCAGTGCTGAGACTCTGACTTCTGGGCGGATTATCCCCCCGGGGACTATATATTATGGGATATCTGTGTGTTTATTAATTTTAAAACACATTAGTAAGTATTACAATCTCAACCAAGTCATGTTATATTACTAAATAGGCGATATAACATACATCACGTTTAAGCTGATGGGGTTGTCGTAATAGCTGATGGGGTTGTCGTAATACCCACATGTCTATTGAGTTATTATGTTAATAGCGATTGAAATATATGTTTTAATTTTTAAAATCTACAGTTTCCAAAAATAAAACACAAAAAATAAAAAACAAAAACAGAGAGGAAAACATCTTGATGGTAGTGCATTTCTAAATAAATATCTACATGAAGGCATGTAAATGCATGCATATTTGAGGCTGACGCTAATTCCTTATGACAAATGGATAAGCTATTAACATGGGTATTCATGGTATAAATAGTAAATATTACAGTAAACATTAATATCAACCTTTGTTTCACCTTATTGTGTCACATATTCCAGTCAACTCTCACGGCTGATGTGCACATTCTAATTCCGGACGACATTTACATGACCCTTCCCGATGTTGTACACGTTGTAGCGTGTAAGTTTCACATCACTACAGCGTTTTTACAACGGGAATGTTGTTGTTGCTTGGCGATCTAGGCGATGATATAACAACGTTTTACCCGATTTGTCCTTGGTGTTGGCAGCAACAGATTGGCATGTAAGCAACACATGCATTTTTGTCCTATAACAGATAAAGCATGGCAGGTGTCCATCTGCTTTTCGTTTTCGTATATTTGTTACATTCCATTAGCTATTTGCAAGAACACCACAGCTTTCCACCTTATTGACGTGCAGTGTAAAAGAGTAGTGTAATAGAAGGTACTAGTATTATAATAAAATGTTTGTGTATTCAAAAGCAGTTATAAAGAGTGGTGTAGAAGAAGGTACTAGTATTATAATAAAATGTTTGTGTATTCAAAAGCAGTTATAAAGAGTGGTGTAGAAGAAGGTACTAGTATTATAATAAAATGTTTGTGTATTCAAAAGCAGTTATAAAGAGTGGTGTAGAAGAAGGTACTAGTATTATATTATTATAATACAACCATGGGTGTATTTCGGTAACTGTTAGCCTTAGCACAAATATTGTTACCTGCAAATATGGCATTAAGAGTAGGGTAGGGGTAGAGTTTTGGTGCTTAACGCCACTTTCAACAATATGTCAGTTATATAGAAGTGAGAGTGGTAAGAACTCAAACACATTTAAGTTACGGCGAGATAATAAATAATAAAATAAAATGTAAATGTATAGTTTGTTTATATGTGTTATCCTATTATGTGTCTTTACGTTCTGAGTTCCGTGTTGTGATGTCCGTTACGATTTCCGCATAAAAACGATGCTCGGTTCGTATTTATCCCCAGTTGTGTGCGGAAGAAGAGTTTGAAGATATCAAAGGGGTAATCGGATTCGTAAATCGAAGAAGAACAAACAACACAATGACCAAAAGAAAAAGGGCAATCAACGATCTACAATACATAAAACTAAAGATTGAGTAAAATGTCATTTTAATTTAAGCGAGCTTTTACCTTTATTCATTCACACTTATGTTGTATATAAATAAATACACGATTTACAAAACATACACATAAAACTAAAGATCGAATGTCTGTTTTATCCCCATGTCCTTACCGTTCCAGTATATATCTGAAATATTGTTGAATATGGCGTTAAACACCACAAACCCATGTCTTATTTACGTTGCTTGCGTTTGCTTGCGCATAGTGGTGTCCAACGCAGATTGTGCTGTTTTCTGTTCTCTTTTCTTTTCTTCTTCTTGTGTCTTGTTGCCAGATTATCTTGCTTGTCTATTTTGTATTGCCCCATTCGATATTCTCTAATGTTTATCTTGCTTGTCTATGTTTTATTGCCCCATTCGATATTCTCTAATGTTTATTTACATACAACTGAAGTGTGAATGAATAAATGTTAAAAAAGACTCGATTAAATTACTCTGGCATGCTTATTTCAGCTTTATTTCTACAACCACGAGTTCCTGCTCTTCTATAGGTGAGTGGAAACTAGACTATGATTCGTAATTTCTTTGATTTATATTATCTACCGTTTTATCCTAATTATGTTCAACTCTTTAGCTTTGGATTATAACTACGTCTTACCATTATATTAATAAACATTCGTGTCAAAGAATGATCGTACTTAATAGGATTTTATTTATTGTGTTTAACGCCACTTTCAGCAATTTTGCAGCTATATCATGGCGACCAGTTTTGGTGGTGGAAGAATCCGGAGTACCCGGATAGAACCACCGACCATGGGCAAGCAACTGGTCAACTTTATCACTTCCGGCTGCAAGTAGAGTGCAACCTTTTTGTAATTTGCAAAGCCAGGCGCGAACCCACGTCGTTTTGGTGATAGACTTGTATGAGTTGTTAGGTAAACCAACTACCGAACTCATTGAGCCACCCGGGCCTTAACAAAAGAGAAAGTAGTTATTCTACATTCCAGAAGGGTGAAACGATGTTATTATTAGAACATTATCTTTTAATTTTACAGAATTATAGAGTGAACAAAAGAAAGGTTCTATAAAATCAAAACAGCTTACATTTGAAACGAGAAATATAATAATATCACAAGTGAACGAGAAAATAATGATCACATGTTTCTCTTTCCGGAAGGACGGAGGGAGTAAAATCCATAATTTCTTATATCTAACTGTCAACAGTATTGTAATATTATGTTTCAATATCTTGTTTTTAGCAAAAAACAAACATTTAGATTTTCTAAATTGGTTCTAAATATTAAAAAAAGGAAATTTAAGACATTGACGACCGAAAAATCCCAATGCAATACTGATGGACAGCTAGATTCTGATGAGTGGACAGACATAACAATATAGTGGTTATAAACATCTTAATATTATACCTATCCCGTATAATTGATAAATACGGTAGCGATAAGCACGCCTATTGGAAGGCTTTTTCATTCAAATTATAACCGCACATTTGAGTGAATACCCTTCCAGACAAAAGGGGAATAACTGGGTTTTTTTCTTACTCTTGGCGGAACGATCTTACGAGTGAAACATTACGAGGTTGCTGTTTAACGCCAATTCAGCTATTTTTCAGCTATATCATGGCGAGAACAAGTTATATTTCAGTGAGATGGTGATGAGGTTCGCTTTCTACTAGACCAACACGCCTAGTTTGATTTTTATAGTGCTAGTGCACTGAAACAACAGTCCGCGGGTAGATATGCCGCCCCACTCGGACACAGTATCCTGATTCCGAGCCAACCAGTATTTGCACTTTCTCCTTAATGTTGCTTGTTTAGCGGAGAATCAGCAAATATCAATTGCATAGTCCTTTGTTTGACCCGATCGGGACTCGAACCCACTATCTACCGCCCTCGTGGCTAGCACGCTAACCATTACACCACCTATGTGGTTCGATTTTAAAATCATTAATGCGAAAGCAGCATATATCATGTTGTCTTTTTTGTGCCTTGAACACAAAATCACAACATTTTACTTAATATCAAAATGTTGCTATCAGTATTTAATTATTTGCATGAAAGTAGTTTCTTTGATATTATTTGTTTTTGCTTTCTTAAATGGCTATGACCATAGATAATCTCGTTAGATGCATGGATGAAGGAGGATTGGAGATCGCATTCGATATTAAAGATGTTTTGTTTTGTATGATAAAGCAGACACAAAATGTATTAAGGTTTAGTTCAGCTTTGGTCAAAATATACTTTTACCTTGATAAAAATTTAGTTTTTTTTTTTTTAGTTTAAAAATTTCTATATTTTTAATTTTATTTTACACTAACTGGTTACCGTTCTAGACTTATGTACTATATTCACATAATACAAATATTCCAAACTTTCTTTTTATTTGCAAGCTGTAAATAATGTGTTTTGATATTTAATCTTGAACATACGTTCACTGTATCGACGACCATCACGTAAAACGAAAATCTTGGGTCATAATTGTCTAAATTAAGATGAACCTCCCAGAAGTCTATCGACAATTGACAAATGTTCTTATTCTGTGCTGGCCTATCTTCACACTATCTGATATTCCTATTGTATCTTATTGCAATGCCTCTGTGTTTATCATGAAGCAGATAAGACTAAAAAGAAGGGATTACAAAGGGATATCAGTAACGATGATCTACATCATACACGTTTATTACTTTAAACTTTTGTTGAACCCGTAATTAAGACGATATCTACCATTATTACAATAGATCCCATTTGGAAATAAAAGCTAATTGAATTAATATGTACATAATACATTAAGCTTTAGAACAGGAAGGCAAAAAAGTGGACTGGTTTAGATTTAACATCTGATTGACATTTATTTGTGGTGCAAAGGTCGGGCTTGATACATACATAACTGCTATAAGAAGAATTTGAAGATACCAAAGGGGTAATAAAAATCCGTAAATCGAAGGATAGACAACACAATGGCCAAAAGAAAAGGATAGACAACACAATGGCCAAAAGAAAAATGACAAAAGGTGAAACAATGATCTACAAAATATCACACAAGTAAAGATCGAGTAACACGAAATCCACTTAAAATCGAGAGTGAACCCGAATGCTCCCGAAGAGTAAGCAGTTCCTGCTCCACTAGTGGGATACACCGTGATGATTTTCCTGTTTCCAAATACTTTTATTAAATTATTTGGCTTTCCAATCGTTTGACTTCAAGCCTGGCTGATAGATGTTGTTACGGAGAAACGTCGTAAGCACTTAATCAGATATCTACGTTTGTATTACTATAATGTGAATGGCTGCATATTTTTTTTTTTAGCAACATAGACCAATGAGAGAAGGAAAATGAAACATCGGGTTCCATTCTACATCCATGTGTAGAAATAGGACCTCATGGTGACTGTGAAATAATAAACAGCAATATAAACAATGTTGCTCTGTTTTATTTGTACCTTTGTTGCATTTTTGGCCCAATTTTCCTCCATTGTTGCTTTCATTCAAAGAACTTATTCGTCAAAAAGCTTTTGATCTCGATGAAAGACAATAATGCACACGAGATATATTCAAATTTATACGACATTCCATGCATCTATATTTTAATGATTGATTGAATGTCTCCTAACGTCCATCCCAGCGGCATTGCAATATAATTCAAATAGTTTTATTGTGATGTTTATGCATATTCAGAACAAGGTAAAACAAATACATATAAACAAATACAGAGTTGGATGATGAATGGAGAAAGCCGGGCAGATACTTGTGACCCCCAATGGCAAAAAGTATGGACAGTTGCAAAGAACGTGGTACGCTTAAAACAATGACGCCTCTTAAGTTGTTGTCCAATTGCATTGTTCTTGTATACATCAAGACATTTTATATTTCAACAATAAAAGAAAACGTTTATCAGCTAATACCAGATTGTTGTTCTTTTTTATATTCCAATAATTCATCATTAACAAAATACATTTCGCATTTCAAGAAAAAGAGGAAATAAAACATCTGTGTGGCATTCGAAGTAAAAACTAGCAATTTCACCCACTTCATCTTGTCAGCGTAATGCTTCCATTAATTAAGGAAATTCGCTTAAGAGACTTCACTGATGCATATCGATATTAATCCGTTAAAAGGTTAGAGACTGTTTACGCATTACCAAGTATTTTGTGTAAAAAAAAAAAACACAAACAAACAAACACAAAACAAATAAAAAAACCAAATAACAGACAAAAAAGAACTCTGCTCAAAATGACTATGAAAGAGTACAGAGTGAACAGTGTCAATATTAAGTACTATCAAATATGAGTTGTCACATTTTGTGAAGCTTCCTTTGCATGTAAACTGTTACATTACTTTTAATAAGTCGTTATAGAATCTGAATATATTGAGTGATTCCTGTTTAATAAAATAAAAAAAAATAAATAAATAAAACACTAATGCCATAATTTTCTATATTTTCACATAAAAATGTAAATTGAAACATATGCATATTTTGCGGAAGTAAAAGCAGTTGTTCAAACAAGATGATGACATTTGTGAGCTTCCGTTACTTAAGATGTCTTAATCATTGTAATTATCTTAAGATATGTCTATATCATTTGTCGCTTCACTTACTGTGCAAGTAAAGCTGTTAAGGCGCGGGCTGTCTGTCTTGTCAAAATATATAATCTTGACTGTGCTAATGATAGCTGTTAGCCATTTATTCTAATAATAATAATTTAGACTAATCCAATCAATTATTTTATCATAATATATACTGGTATATCTGTTATAACATTGTGGTCATTTTAATTGATGGAGGAAAGGGAACTATTGGTAGCTGGAGAAAACAATTCGAACAGCAGTGACAAATTTTATCAAGACAGTTTTATAGAGTTTTCCCATCGTCATGTACATTTTGAACACGGATGGGAATTGAAATAAAAATTATAATGGTGATAGGCATTGATTGTGCATGTTGATGAAGATCACAACCACGGACATGATACAGTGAAACCTTCATATAAAGACCACTCAAGAAAACCTGAAAATGTGGTCTTTATGAGCAGATGTCCTTTATATACAGGTGAATATTATAGGCACTATTCTTTAATGGGAAAAAGAGACTGTCCTTTATAGACAGTGATTTGCTACATAGAGGTGCCCTTTAACACAGGTTTGACTATCTAAAACATATATTGATTATGTGTATTGCAGGTATATATACGTGACAATATATCAGAAAGTAAAAATGTAACCCTGGGATGGCCAGAGGATGGATGTTTTGATTGCTACATGTAATGATGGGATAAAGGATTTGTTTGGATAAGTTTGTATTGCCAGTAGTCACCAACGTTCACTACTAACTAGCGGTCTCCGTTCTTTACATACACGTTTGAAATTGAAAGTGGCAAAAGCCAAAATACTTATTTCTAAGATTATCGAAATTGACAGACCTTTTGTTTGTTGAGAAGAGTATTATTTCTCTCTGAATTTCTATCTAAGAATTTCCTCAAAGAAACATGAAATGCCCCCCCCC
>MJUT01008146.1:128998-165471 GCA_002080005.1 Gigantidas platifrons
AAAAAAAAAGATATACGAACTGATTATCTTTTTTTTTCTTCTTACAATAAAACCAGAATTTGAAAATATGAGACAAAAAAAAAAAAGGTATATGAAAAAAACACCATAAAATATTCAGCATATTATAATATATAGATTTAACAGATGAAGCAAAAATGTACAACTTTATTTATTTACACCGCTTATAACGTTATCAAGAAAGTTATTAGATTTGGCAGGAAAAAATGATAAGAATCACAGAAGAAAGAAAGGAACAAAGACATTTTGTTCTTCCAACAAAACTATAATTTCTGCCTGTTATCTTCCATCGTGTTTGGTGGCGAGAGCTAATGTCATGGCTGATTAGCGATCTAAATCTTGATTTGGTTTTACACGTGTTGTTCTCGTATATTTGACATTGTTATGGCGGAGATATTTGATAATCTTGAAGCAAATACTCACTGATACTGTGATATCAAAATGTTGAAAGTTATTATTCTTCGTATTATCAGGGTCGATACACTTTGGGGTTTCGAATTATTGAGATAAGGAATAATTTAATTGTTGTTTAAATTGTCTGAGCAATTATTTCTCGTGTAGAAACAATTTAATAAGAGAAATGAAATTAATAATCCAAGTAAATTATACGTTATAGCTCATTTCATAATGTATTTCAAAAGTTAGCACTACAATACGTTTTTAATTTACTTGATATGACGAACGATTTATTTCGCCGATGAATCCGTTTACTTTTTTTTTCTTATTCTCATTAAAAATGGAGAAAAAATCCTTGATGTTAAGTAAACTTTAAATTATTTGTCTTTCCAATATTTCGATATTGAAAGTACCTGATGAAGGTTATCACAGAAACGAGTCGCGCGCACTAAATTTGATACCTTCCAACGTGTTTATGGAACACAGATATTTTTACCAGCCACTACCAGTGACAAACAAAAAAGGGGGCACGTTTCTGAAGTAACACTAGTTGGTATATTATTTACACCCATCCCACACATACTACAACAGATGTGGATGCTTTTCAATATCAAAACAGTGTTTTTTTTATTTAAAGAAAAAAAAAGAAAAACAAGTTTGTCTAATTACTAGTTTTGTTTATTTACGCTATAAAAAAAACTATTTTGAGCCTATTGCTTACTAGTGTCTTTTATTATGTTGTTCTACCATTATAAAAAAAACATTCAGGAAGAGTTTGAAGGATACCAGAATCCATAAGACAGACAACGCAATGGCCAAAAGAAAAAAAACAAAAGGACAAACAACGATCTGCAAAACATACACATAAAAATAAAGATCGAGTAACATGAACCCCACTAAGAAACCGGGGGTGAACTCAGGTGTTCCGGAAGGGTAGTAGTTCCTGCTCCAGTATTGGTACCCGTCGTGTGAAGACTTTCCAGTTGTTTTTGCCAAATTGTCTCCTTGGAATAAAAATTGAACAGCATAGTATATGAATTCGCGCATTTTAATATTCATTGGATAAGAATATTAGAAGAAAATGAAAAATAAAAACAAACAAAAAACAGCACACTGTCGGTACAGTTCAACAATCCAATTGAGAAATCGTTGAAAAAGGCAAAATCTATACATGCATACCACTCACTTTCCTGGCTTGGACTTCAATAAATAAAAAGTGGCGGAATTAAACAAAATAAACATTAATATTGAGAACAAAATATGATAAGAAAATAACTGTCAATGAGTGTATTGTTAAAAAATAAAGGGTCAAAGTAAGGTTGTTTTCGTGCATATCAGCATATATAGTTTACATTTAGAATTTTATGGGAGATTTATGAAACAATATGAATGTCAAACATGAAGTGCATAAACAATTTGACATTCTGAGAATCACATGCAGCAATTGTAGAAACATGTGCACTGTTCATTTATCAATTATTCTTTGCTTGAGTTCATTTACAAAGTGGCATATCGACACCATATAAACAACCTGTTATTGTCTGAAAATGTTAAGAAAAAATAGTTTTAAATGATTCTTAGAAGAGTCACAGTAATAGAATTATGTGACCTCACGTTTCAGGCCAGTAAAGAATTATTAAGTCGCCGAGGAAATGTACACATTGAAATCGACAAACAATGTGGGAATCTGAAAATTACATGTCAAGACAGTTTAAGTATGTATTGAATTTTTTTACAGGGTTTGAAGAGGTATGAATATATTATCAGTGTTTCCCATGACAGATATAGAATATAACGCTAATGTGTGAACCAAAAAATAAATTATCCTTATTAATTTAACACTTGTTCCATTCCAATTTTTCAAAGCGAAATATGTGCAAACATTATTATTATTAGCTAGCTAAACAAAACAAAATGTAATTAAGCTAGTGTTTAGTTTCTATATAATATATATTAAAACACGAACACGAAATGACTTTTCTGTCATGGTTCAATGCAAAGTTTTCTTTTTCATACTGAGAAAATCGGTTCTGACATAACATTCCCGTGAGAGACTGCGACAGAAAAATATCAGATTTGCTAAATGGATCTTCATCAGTAAAAATATTTGTCACTATTTTCCAACAAATATATATTGTGGATTCCCGAAAACAATACTTCAACGGATTTTATGTCTAGAAAAAGAAATCATTATTTAAACTTTGAATTTCAAACTTTTAAAATGAAAAATTTTGATGTAAGTAACCTCACAAAAATAAAAAAAATATGCGAAACACAATTACAAATCAAATATTAAACAGCGCATTTTATATTCATCAAAAGGTATTCAATAGTCAGCATAAAGAACACAGACTTCAAAATGACAATAAGATGTGTAAAGACGAAAATAATAGTATAAATATATACCCTACGTAACACATGAAAGGAATGGCCAATCTCCCGGACAGCGATATCTATTCAGCAATGCCAATCCAGCAATTCTCCACTCAAAAGCGTTTGAGACAGGTCAGGATTATTGGTATTTAAACGCCACCTTCAACGTTTATTCCAGCTACATTGTGCCGGTCAATTTTATTGATGGGGGTTGGTTGGTTTTAGGTGCTTAACACCACTTTCAACAATATTTCAGTTATATTGTGGCAGTCCAGAGTACCCGCGGTGAAAACAATCGACCTGTCGCAAGTCACTGACAAACTCTATCACATAATGTTGTATCGAGTGCACCTCGCCATGAACGGGGTTCGAACTCACAGCTTTAGTGGTGATAGACACTGATTGCACAGGTAGTTGTAAATCCAATTACCATACGAGGACGACCACGACGGCCCCTTATATTGATGGGGAAGCCATACATAACAAATACACGTAGACTACAGCTAATTGTTGGCATAGGTTGAAGACACCATTGCGACAGGTCGATGGTTTTCTCCGGGTACTCCGGTTTCCTCCACCAATAAAACTGACCGCCACGATGTAATTGAAATATTGTTGAAAGTGGCTTTAAGCCCCATAACCTTAACACAAACCCTAAGAAAAGAATACACGTTAAACAGTATAGAATTTCGTCACAATACGAAAGACAGAGAATGACAAAAAAGGAGACTGAAATCCTGTTAGTGTATGTTGTCTACTATTGCAGCAAGTGTTATGTGTTCATTTGTTACAAGTGTCTATTAACAAAATCAACTTGAATTAAAAATAAAAACCAGTAGGGCGTTCTTCATCTAATGAGTGAATGCTTCTTGTTGACCACCAACTCAGCAATTGTTCAGCTATATCATGACGAGAACAAATTAATTGTCAAAGAGATGTTGTACTAGACCAACACGCCTAGTTGGAGTTTTATAGTGCTAACTCCCTAAACAACAGTCCGCGGATGGACATGTCGCCCCACTCGGATACATTATCCCGATTCCGAGCCAACCAATCTTGCTCTTTCTCCTTACTTCTGCTTGTTTAGCGGAGAAGCAACATATACCAATTTTATAGCCTTTGGTTTTACCCGATCGGAACTCGAACCCATGATCTACCGCACTGGTACTGCGGTTGTGTTCTTCATGTATTATCCATGCACCATGTTCTCAAATAACGAGCATGTGAGTGCGAGATTGTACCTTTTGACACGCACCACACCTGCAGATGAACTGTAATCTTTGATTCTAACTCATAAACAAGACATATTTGTTCCCATAAGCAATACATGTTTAATCAAAAATTTCTGAGTGTATGAAATTAGCAGTATTTATGCTACTAGAGGTAAATTCCACAATGGCATTTTGAAAGAAACAACAAATACGTGAGCTTGACTATCATTTGTACTTTACAAGATTAACAACTCTTTATTTTAAAAATAACATCTGATATGGCATATCTTTAAATATTGTAAAAATGTTTTGATTTCAATGAAATCACATGTGTTTCTGTGTAATTGGCTTAATTTTACAAACCTCTAGAATTTACGAACATTTTTCTTATCTGTGAACACCTAAACAAACATTTTAACCGATTAACACATTTTACTTACGTTCATATTATGTTTCTGTTTGTACTTTTTTTTTAAATGCAAAACAAAAAATGAAAATAGTCCAAATCAATTAAATAAAAGTAATCAGCTTCTATAAATAAACAAATGTTTTTTTCCCTTACTTTGAAAATTGTTTGCTTTCATTGAAGTTTCATTGAGTGTATTATAATTATACAGTAATGTGAGGCTCATCGCTTATACCGTCGTTTTTACTTTAGGCGAATTACTATTTCATTTCGCCGAAAATAATCTTTCATTTTGGCGACTAAAATCTTTCATTTTCGGCCATTTTTAAATTCTTCATTTGGGTAGAAATAAGAAATAATAATTGTTCTATGGATTTCAAAACAGAGAAATATATAATTTTGCCACTTACATGTATCAATATAAACAAATTCAATTATTTGTTTTGAATTACTTTAACACGTAATATATGTATTTACCTCTAATATTTAAATGCAATATGGCAAAAAACTCGAATGAAAAAAACAAAAATTTTCAAAGTATGGCCAAATTCATATCCTTCATATGACAGCTAACTTTTAGAAAACGGCTATTTCTGCAAGTAAAGTATTTTAGAATAACAAATATTATATATATTTTTTTTTTATCATTATTAGCATCATAATTTAATGATTTGCTTATGAACCGTTTTTAATAGCAATATTATTGTGTTATATTTTGCATAAGGATGTTTATGTGTTTTATTATTTTCCAACAAATAAATTATTACAACACACCAATTAATGTCTATTTACTATTTGCTTTTGATAAAACGAGAAACCAAATGTTTCCCCCCTCCTATAGACTGTTCTTGTTACCACAGCTCGAGTAAATGGCAATGAGGAAAATGAAACTAAAAAGACATTTTCGAGTGCAAATAAGGACACAAATAATTGACAATGTCATTCAAGCAGAAAATTATTCATTAATTGTGTGTCAAAAGTACCTTTTTTACAAATATTTATTCTTGTTAAACATTGTATTTTCATCTTTTCAACAAATGACACAAAAATACGCTAGTTATTTTGGCTTGACAACTTTAAGTGCAAAACTTTTCATGATAGTATGCTTTCCTTTTAACTGAAAATTACCACGCAGATGTCTCTTTCTTTGTAAGATAAATCTGAAATTAATTTTCCATTAAGTATGAATTAATTTCACTAATTTTCACTTACCACACTTCCTCAAATTTTCATTCGACATTCGATTGTATGATTTTTTCCTTTGGTTAAGCAGTATAAGACACCTATCATTTTCTTATATCAGGAGAAAGGTGGGATGTGAAATATGGATTGTTTTTTGGCTAAATTTATATTGACTCGGGGTGGGCTAATTCTTATTGCATCAATAATCCCCTTTTCCTCCCATATGTGTCCTTTAATAATTGATGGAATTACACGTAGACTCAAAGAGGCGAATAAAAATATATGTCCAAACAAAGAATCCCAGTCCATCTTCCCTTATAAGGAAACAGTCGATTCCTAAGATGTAAATGCATGTCCAACAGCATCTACAAAGATTAAAAGATCAGATCAATATCGATTTTAACTGCAATAAGATTGGACTTAAAAGTATCAAATAACATTTTAAGCTTTGCTAATCATGACGATGAAAGCACAATTTGTTAACGAATACACTAGATCTATACTTTCCTTTTAATGTTGGGTATCTTTTCAAGCCATAACCTAATGTCCATCGCCTTAGACCACTCGGCCACACCCGCTGTATAAAAATGGAAGTGTTACCTTGTCTCAGAAGGGGTATCTCGGGATAGATATAGGACACGTGTTTAAGTGTTTATAGATGATACAGATATAATTAATTTGACAATAAGCTAAGGCAGCATTTTTTGCATTATTTGTCACTCTACGTCATTTTCTATCAAAACTTAAGGCAAAAGTAACAACAGCTTATATGAGGATAGTCAAAGCGAAATATCAAATGGTGGGAGGGGGTCATATTAACAGGTTTAATCCCTCCGCATTTCTGTGCCTATCCCGAGCCAGCACATGGATTTCCAACGAACTATATAGTTGTCATTTTTGTGCGCAATGTTTTGAGATGAGAGGTGGTTGCTCGTTTTGTTGATAGCGTAATAATTGTTTACAGGCATTGTTTAAACTTTCTTTTCAGAAAATATAAAAGAGATAGAAAAGATATTCCTGGAAATGTTCCAACCATAGCAAAAGACATAAAACACACACAGAATATCAGGAAAAATACATTTCAACAAAAGTGGCGGGATTCAATATGTTGTAGGATTCAAAATCTTACATTAAAACGTAGTTCAAAATATATCATGTCAGACATTTAAACGTAAGAATGCAAAAAGAAAAACATAATACAAACGTTTCCTCTCTCATGCATAGGTGACCTTAGCCGATTTTGTCTATCGTGTTTATGTCCTCCTCCCCAGACATAGGTGACCTTAGCTGATTTTGTCTATCGTGTTTATGTCCTCCTCCCCAGACATAGGTGACCTTAGCTGATTTTGTCTATCGTGTTTAGGTCCTTTGGTTTTATTGCTCCCATGTTTTACACATTGACAGATACAGTTCAACCTGTCCATGTGGTCACCTCTATTAAGCAGTCACCTATATTAAAAAAGGTCACATTTATCTTATCCTGTCATATAAAATATCATATGAATTGAACCTCTTTTAAGAGGTCACATGTCTTATAAGGCCACTTTTCCTTTTTTCCTAAAGGTAACCTCTTAATACAGGTTTGACTGTATAAGAATGCAAATGCAAAGAAAAATCCTAATAAATACTTTTGCATTTGACATTTTCTTAAGTATTCATATCTCGATCAGGAACTCATTCACAATTATAGCTATATTGAACAAATAGGTGTTAAAGGAGAAAAGACGAAAATTACACCAATCAAATGTGATGGCATAGTGTCACCATACATCCGTTTATCTGATTAACCATTCACTTTTCTGTCGGAACACCGGGGCAATCCTAGGACCAACAAGATGATTCTATTATAACGGCCGTGTTAAGACATAAACAAAACCTTGTTTGTTATCATTAAGCTTGCAAGACAATGCATTGATACAGACAAATTACACAGTTTATCAATCATGTCAATACTCTCTGATTCTTTCTTGACGTCTAGATTTAATTTAGAGGAGCATTAAACTCAATTAAATCAGCAGAACTAGCTAATGATATTGTCATATGAACAAACAAAGATTTTTCTTCTTCCCATTCTTTTGGATCTAGTCTTCTTAAGCTATAGGGGAATCGTGTTGAAACGAGATGATTATTTATTTAAAGGTTTATACAGAATAGAATAAACACTGAAAGAATATTCT
This sequence comes from Gigantidas platifrons, assembly GCA_002080005.1. NCBI lineage: Eukaryota > Metazoa > Mollusca > Bivalvia > Mytilida > Modiolidae > Gigantidas > Gigantidas platifrons. The sequence goes on from MJUT01008146.1 coordinate 136,762, forward strand.
ATTTGTTTTGTATTGTACAAAGCTATAGTGAGTAAAATATAAAATTTGAAAACAAAATCGAACATTAATTTATCCTTTAAATATTAATAAAATGAAGAAATAAAATACCATACCGTCAAAACATATACAAATTCCAATAGAAAAAGTATGCAGAGGCAAACCAATAATAGGTACTTTATAATATGTCAGATCTTAATATTAGTCCCCGAAATATCAATATACCTACATTACATAGCTTTTTTCAAATTATTTGGATCAATCATTTTTTATTAGACATTTTTACAATGAACTTCTTATGATTGTGTTCTACTTGATCATCTTCTCAATTTAACTAATATTTTTCCTATTTGTACGCTTAATGATAATGTACCTGTAATCCTCAGTTTCATTGGTGACGTCACATAACAGTAAAATATTGATGTAAATAAAATCGTAGATATCAAATTTAGTGCGCATGACGCATTTCTAGAATAACCTTCATCAGGTCCGCTCAAAACCAAATATTTGAAAGCAAAATAGTTTTTAACATGTTCTGTTGTGTCCTCTCTGGTTGTCACCGTTCGTTTTCCATAAGTGAAACATTTAAAAAAAAAAAAAAAAAAAAAAAACCCACATACTTCTTTGTGCGTAATGCGTTTGTTCTCTGCATGAAGCGATTACATCGGATTAGCAATAAGACATTATAATAATAATTATAAATTGCTTGCAGAACATGTGATTTGAAATTATAAAAATGTGTAATATGTATTATATTTTTGTTTACTAACTACTAATTCGAATGTATTGTCTGTGTAAACACTTTGAGTGTGAAGCTGTAATTCTAAAATCTCATCAATACATTGTATTTAATATTTGTATTTCTCGTACGTTTGGACCCATCACTGAGAAAAGTAATTGAACGCTTAGTTATAAGTTATTATATCATCACTAGAAATTATAATTATATTCACAGTCATCATTTATGATGGGAGATCAAAACATTTATCTGCTACATTTCAATTAGCCGGAACCGGAAGTATGTTCGTTAAAATTATCAAATTTTCACTGATCCGGTAAATTGTTTTTCAAACCCCGCAACAGGAGAAAATAAATCCTAAATTACTTAGACAAATGATATGTCATTTATTGGAGGAAAAGATGATTTAGATCTTGCAAAAACGTGCAAGACATTACAAGAAATAATATATTTCAAGACGTAATAATTATTCAAGCTCATAGAAACAGTTGTTCCATTTCCTCTGAAAAGATGTTCTATTGACTTTTGAAATAAGATTGTGTTTAATACATTTACTCGTTTAGATTTTGCTTCTTGTCATACTATGTACATACTTAGCTTTTCAACATTTGAAAGCAGGAAAATATACTTGAATATATCTGTGTAAATTCAGAGTACCGAATTAACAGGGTTTTTTTCACAATAAGTATACAGGCCACTTAAAGGCAATTCAGTTTTTTAACAGTGAACAAGATAATTGATTTTAAGAAATACAAAATAATTCGGGAAAGTGCAGAAAAATAAAAATCAATAAAATTGAAAGATCGAAGAACACCGTGCTAAAATCAAAATAAACATCCATGAACTACTTGCCTTTCAATCCCGGTTTTTAGTGTTGCTCAGTCCTTAGTTTTCTGTTTGGTGTTTTGTAGACCATTTTTATATTTTTTTCTTCTTTTTATGATTACATAGTACGAGTAGGTCAATATAGAGTGGCGGAATTTAACCTTCTTTATATGTCCAATCCACCTCTTAGTTAAATGAAATATCATTACATATTTGGCTATGTTTTAGGAATGGTTGATATTGTTATCGTTTTTGTCTCTCTGCAATTGTTATCGTTTAGTGTACTTTCTGTTTCAAGAAATTCGAAATTTGTATCGCGGATGTTGACATGTGATCGACAACAAAACCGAACTTCATTTGAGTATTTGATAAAGTAGAAAGTATGCCCTTTGAGAAATACTTCATCGAATAAATTTTACGACAATCTTATTAAGAATGTTCTTTAGTTGATTAAATTTCTAAATAATCCTTGTGTTGGTCTGTTCATTTTATTAAGCTGTCAACATTTGGAGTAACGGTACAAACAAAAGACATCCCACTGGTGAAAGAGGTGTTTGGAAGCCATAAAGACTTCAATAATCATTAACAGGTATGAAAAAGGATGGAAGATCTTGATTAAATTATGCGATAACTTCCGGTCTTTTGGGAATTTGACGGACGACGGAGGTCGTACAATTGTTATTGCACGATCAAATTAAATACAAGATGTAGAACAATTTGAATTTTTGTAAACTGTTATTTGTCCGAGTTGTCAGGATTTATTGAACAGTAATTTACAAACTTTCAAGACGTCCAAGGAGGTGTCATTTAATCATAATCCCTCGAGCGCCTGCAGAATATGGAAAGTTGCTATCTAGACAATCGACTATTCATGAGTTTACAGTTAGCAATATTGAAGCTATAACGAGGAATGGAAACGCTTTGATATCATGTTTGTAATGTAATTGATTATTCATCATAATGAATGATTGATCAATTAAAACCTTGACCTCAATATTGACTGCAAATTTATATTAGAAATTAGTGTAAGCATTAACAGAAATATGAAATTGTCATGAGGATGTCATATTCTGAAGGACATATCCCCAAGTAACGAAACAACTCTTTCAGTCGCAAAACACGTGTAGAACAGAACAGAAATGTTTGAAAATACCAAAGGGTATTAGAAGGTATAAATCGAAGGACAGTCGATACAATGACCTAAAGAAAATGGACAAAGGACAAACAATGATCTACAAAACACCATACAGAAAACTAGAGATTGGGCAACAGGAACCACACTAAAAACCGAGATGAACGCAGGCGCTCCGGAAGGATACGACTATAGCGTAGTTTGATTGCTTGAATATATGTGTGTCTACTTTCCACTTTGCAACTGGTATGCACACGTGTTCCTTGTGTGAAATGCTTATTAATCGACATTAGCATATTTTAAGTAATAGCTGGTCATACCATTATCATGCCTACCCCAAACGTACTGCAGTTATTATTACGTCTAAATTGATATCAATATGAAAGCGACAGGAGTTCTGGCATGGCTCTCTGGAAAATCCATCAATATATTTCGAATGACATGTCAATTGATATGTCAATGACTATGGGCAGTCTATCAATGGATGCATAGAACATCTGAAAAAATCCTTTATACCATCAAAACGACACCACACATATTATCTGGACGTGCGCTTAAAATGTGGGAGTTCACAGGACAACCCCCCTTTTCTGCACAGCACACCCCCGGTGACAGATAGGTGTGCCTTCTCATTAGGATTGTCAGGTTATAATACAGAAAACCTGACTTTGGAGCGTAGTAGGCACTGTGCTAGGAGAGTGTTCCGTTTCCTGTACTTTAAAGACCTCGAGAAAATATAGGCGATTGGCGCTCTCACAAAAGCCTAAATTATTCATCAGCTCTCCTGATTTTTCTTCCAGTTAACGTCAGAAGGCGTTGTCCCTTTTTCCCTCCTCATTTGTGTAATTTTTAGTATTGTTGAACTTGTTCTCGTGCTGAATATGCAGGAAATAATTGCAGCTGGACATTAAGCAACCAAAGGTCAATCAAACAATATGTGTTATCGTTCACTCGATTGATTATATCCCAGCCCTTCTGTTTTCATTGCAAACACAACATTTCAATAAACTAAGCTGTACACACAAGTATACTCACATTATTCTTGTTGTGATCTAGATTATATTTTGGAAATAACGCTCTTCAGAATTAGGTACAATGTTTTTCATATGTACTATCGTACATATAGGGAAGTCCTCATGAAAGATTGATTAATTGTAGGTACGTTTGCTTCACGACACTTTCATGTATGTTCAGATACTTCTTCACTACTATGGTTAGTAGTGATTATAGCTGAAGTTTCAGGGAGAAACAATCACCTTACATCTCTTTTCATTGGAGGTACAAATCGAGCAGGTATTGCGGTGAGCTGACAGACCACACATGACTGTAAAACCAGTAGGATTATGATAGACGACGAAAACCACGAGACCACTGCGTCCTCTGTAGAATGATTACAAATAAAATGAGGCAGACAGATGAAATAATTATTAACGAGATGCTTTGCAATTTGTCAAATAATCCCATGATGATATTTAGTTTTTATCAGTAAGCAATACTCCATCAGACAGGAGAGATGACAACAGCAAAACTTATTCAATGAAAACTATTCAATCGAACATTAATAGAGTGAAGAACGTATGAGCATGCAAAAAGCAAAATGTGACAACATAACGCCGAAAAAGACACAAATATATAATGGAATAACAATTTTGATTTCAAATGTAGTGCGCACGACACGTTTCTGGAATAACCATCATAAGGTACGCTCTAAATCGAAAGATGAAATATGTCAAAATTTATATATAAAGGCAGAGGCTTCTCTATGCACGTGATACCGAGAATTGTTTGTTCTTATCAATATCTAGAACTTGAATGTGATTAAAATCATGTTAACATATATACAAACCATACAAAGAAATACACGTGTTCAATAATTACCTATAACAATCTTGTCACATGATCAAAATATAAATAAAGATACAATTTACTGATTTACAAGCAAGTAATTCAACAAAAAAGTATAACTATAGACTTTCTATAGATGTGTCAAGTAGTATCACCACTGTAATTCAAACAAACTGTGTATATGGAACTGTTTGCAATATATACTTTAATGCGCATATCTAAGAATTTAAGTAGGTTATGAAACTTTACAGTCATTGTTCCTTGTCTGTATTTCTTCGATATACGGTTTCTGATTACCACTTTGCTTTCTTCAAACTCTTCTTTAACCTCATAGTTACTCATAGTAAAGTCCGTAATAAGTCTTCTAGATAATAGGGGGAAGAAAATAAATCTACGTAGAAGGGAACAGATTTATTCAATTTTGGTTGTAGTTTACCGTCCAGTGTTTTGGAAATCAGTGTTTGTCCTTTTCTTTTTGCCATTGTATTGTCTGTCCGTCTTTGATTTTTACGTACTGTATCTACAGTACATGGACAATTCTTTCTCATATTAATTCATATATCGCTGGTTTCCTTATTAACTTTGACGATTAACACTGGATGGCTGTCTTGAAATTGGGTTGATATACTAGTCATTCCGTTGTCCGGGTGAAACAGTATGTCTACGTGTTGGTTGTTATTACATTGAAATAGTACTAACATTCCAACTCAACGTTTTGTTCAAGCGCAAATCCTGCATCATTATTGTTGATCTAGCACAAATCCTGCATCATCATAACATTGTAACGTTTGTTCGGCGTGATGTATGTATAGCTGCAGAACTGCTTACTTTGTGTTAATACTCGTCCCTTCACTAAGTTAGTTTCTAGCATCTGTCGTATAATTTCTAGAAATAAGACTACGATTATCATTTTGAGACACACATAATATATACTTGTCTGTATTTAACTTGGACATTGGTCGTAGTGTTTATGTTTCAACCCACAAATGTGTACAGTGGGTCCCAACTTGACGAATACTTTCCCTATTTATATTAATTTTCAGATTTTAATATAGTTAATTATTCCATATATTGTTGTACTTGTTCTCGTCCTCAATATACTAAAGAGTACATGAAATATTTCCTGTTGGACATCAAGCAACACACAATCAATCTGCAGTTACTGTCAAAATCGAAAATACAGTATTATATAATATATACTGAAGGGAAAAAGAAACGCAGGGTAACATAATATGCTCCTATTTTTTTTAACTGCGTGGCGTAAAATTACGAAAACTGGGCAGAAGAATGGCAGTGTACAGTAAAATCGGTGTATAAAGTTACTCAACCGTGAAAGGTATCATGTGACATAGAGAAAGTCATAAAAAGCAAATAACACATGCAGAATAATGATAACAAGTTCGTCAACACATCGTGTCATACCACTTTATACTCTTGAGGTATACACATCGCTTTCCACTATTTAAAGTTAATTTGAATCTCTTGTGATCATGCCACGGCTGACGGAAGTTCAGATGGGTCATGCTATTGCATTGCTAATGCAAGGTCAAAGGCAACAACAAGTTGCTTTGCAATTTGGTGTGAATGTTTCCACCATAGAGCGTCTTGTCCGTCGTCTGAGAGGTACTGGAAGGGTTGCCGACCGTCCGCGACGCGGACGTCCGCGCGTAACGACGTCACGTCAAGACAGGGCTATTCGTCTTGCCCGCCTGCGTAATCGCCACGTTACTGCCACTGAAACCGCTTTAACTACGGTAGGCAATCATAATCGCCACATTCACCCAAAAACTGTGAGAAACCGATTGCGCGAGTTTGGTCTGCGAACTCGTCGACCTTACATTGGTTTTCTTCACTCGTGCACGTCGCGCGCGTCGTATGGCTTGGCTGGCGGCACATGGTCCCAGACAATTTCCAATGAGGCAATGGAGACCGGTCTTTTGCACAGATGATGAGTCACGGTTCACTCTTTTTCGTCCGGACGGTCGACGTCGTGTATACCGACGTCGTGGAGAACGCTTCGCCGATGCTTGCGTTCTTGAGAGGGATAGGTTTGGGGTGGCTCGCTTATGGTCTGGGGAGGGATATCTCACGGGTTAAAGTCGCCGTTGATTGTGATAGCCGGTAATTTAACCGGCTTAAGATATAGGGATGAAATCCTCCGGCCGGTTGCAGTTCCATTTGTGTAACAGCATCACCTAATTTTCCAGCAGGATAACGCCCGGCCCTATGTAGCCAGAGTTTGTCAAGATTTTCTTGCCAATCATAGCATTAACACACTCGATTGGCCTCCGCACAGTCCAGATTTGTCCCCAATCGAACGTCTGTGAGACCTAATGGACAGGAGAGTAATGGGGCATCGGAATGCCCCCGCTACTCTCGACCAATTAAGGGCTGCCTTGTTGGAAGAGTGGGATAATATCCCCATGAGAAGGATAAATGCTCTGATGAACTCCATGCAGAGGAGAATCAGGGCTGTAGCAAATGCGCGAGGGGGTCATACAATATTGGTAGGCTGAATAAATTAAGGTCTTTCAGAGCAAGAAAACTAACAGGCATGACTAGGAAAATTGTTGAGTATGATACTAATGATGTCTCCATCGACTTTTATTTTAGGGGAAATCAATCAAAATCTAATGTGAGGTTGTGTGTTTGTGCACACTAACACGAGCCATCTGTTCTTTGGTTAATAACTAAACAATTAAAAATAATAAATATCTTGTCAGTATAATAAACATATACAGCTCATGATAAGTCCACAAAATACCAGTGAATACTGACACAATAGTACAGTTTTATCCTACCTGACAATGTAAGGCTACTTACAAGTACTACTTACACATTAACGTTAATTCTAATATGACGTCCTTCTTTCGTTTTCCAAACAAACGAGCGATTAATCAGATGACAACATCACATTAGCACATGTGCGGTACAAATTTAAGCCAGGTGATAAACTCACAAAATAAAATTATTTACACAGTTGTTAACGTTTTAAGCATATATTTTCACTGAAATTAATCCACATAGGCAAAATTAATAATATGCGACGTGCAAACACAATATCATTGTTTCGACTGACTTTCCCGACGTAAAAGTATGTGTGACTGACTTTCACGTCGTAAAATAACATGTTGATGAGTTATCGTCTGCCCGAATTTGGCAGCATAAATTTTGTGCGACATTGTCCGAAAACGTAAATATAAATTATCGTCTTCCTATTAAATTATACTAACGTATTTGTACCGTTAGACATATCAGAATCGAAATGATTCATGGTAGCCATAATGTGTTTTGAGTTTTAACATGGGCTGGCGGATATTATTATTTTATCCCGAGCGTTAGCGAGGGATAAAAACCACTAAGATCCTGCCGTGAATTATTTCTTAAACAATCAATCCATAAATTTCTGGTATCAACCGGATACTGGAGACTATATAAGATACTGAAATCAAGGGAAAATATGGAAGGAAGCACCTGGTGGACAAGATAATGTAAGATACCAAAGTTAGAGGTAAACACAGAATCAGAAACCATATCGATACGACAGTACCCTGTTTTAAATTCATATGTTCACGGTATGGAACAAAATATGTTTATTATGTTTACCAGAAAGGTCATAATTCAGTTTCTATGATAATAACCTATATATCGAAATGGATTGGTAATATACGATATATATTTATCGCGAAGACTCCTATCATTTCTTCTTCGATTGTTCCCATTATTCAAATATGAGACATACATTGTTTCAAAATCTCAACTGGCTACCTAATTATTGTGTTTTAGACCTTACACTTTTGAACTGTGGTAATCCTACACTCTCATATGAACAGAGCGAATTATCTTAAGCACGTGTTTGAATATATAAAGAGGTCCAAAAGGTGTCTTGTTGTCTAGTAGTTCACCAAAAGAACAATCGCACACATCATCACCACTAAAGCCTCTCTCTCTCATTCCTTTCTACATTCTTTGTTTTTGTTCAATCTACACATATTAATGTAAAAAATATGTATATACCTGCATGCTCTATCAAATAATGTTTTAACTTATTGTACATAGGAGAAGACTTCATAAGTTTGTTTAACTTGTGTCTTATCCTTTTGGCACATTTGAGTAAACAAGATATGCTTAAACCACAGTCGCTTGAATTTCAATGATTTAAATAAAGGAAGAGTAAAAAAAATATTGTATATATATATATAGTATATAGGGGAAGTTATGAAATGTATTTTTGCGCCAAAATGTAAACAATCGTCATTAGGCCTAAACGGACGTAAAGTGATACGCTTCGTGTATATTTTTCTACACTAGACATTTTTTTTATTCATCCGTATTGTAAGAACCTTCATGCCTAGCATTTTACAAACGTATGGGCCATTTTTCCACTGACGTTCAGCATCTGAGTTTGTTACAGTCGCCATGGTGGTACTCTTCAGCAGTTGATGATAAATACTATTTCAAAGCATCTGTAAAATAATAAATTTAGCGGTAATCACTTCATATGAATTTTAATCGATTAATGAGATCATTTGAGAAATTTAGAAAGCAATATTTGACTGTTCAATGTTTCACTTGTACGAATATAAGGGGAGATAATCTACAAAGTTGAAATGGCGCAAAATATAAAAATGACACCAAAATTCGATGATGACGTTTTGTAGCTTATTTAATGGTAAGAAAAACACAGCAAAACCTTGCTTCTGCATACATTTTAAGTAGGGGTACACAACTTTACCTATGTGCTAGATATTTTGAGTCCCTTGATGTCTTGTCCTGATCCGGAAAATTGCCTTTGTTGACTCGAAATTAGAAAACTCTTCATTCACTGCTGAAGAGTACCACCATGGCGACTGTAACACACTCAGATGCTGAACGTCAGTGAAAAAATGGCTCAAACGTTTGTAAAATGCTCGGAATGAAGGTTCTTACAATACGGATGAATAAAAAAACATGTCCAGTGTAGAAAAATATCCACGAAGCGTATCACTTTGCGTCCGTTTAGGCCTAATTACGATTGTTTACACTTTGGCGCAAAAATGCATATATACTATATATATACAATATTGTGTTTACTCTTACTTTATTTAAATCATTGAAATTCAAGCGACTGTGCTTAAACTAAACTACGATATATACATATATCTGAATGTATTTTTTTAGAATTAAATAGAACAAGTGTGGCTCAAACAGTGTTGTATTGTACAATATTTAATGTGGAATGTAACCGCATGTAAGAGTGCAATATTCCCGGATATTTGCACTAGTGCAATGTTGCTTTAAATGAAAACGGCATCCGTAGGTTGCAATTGTGATATCATCCTTTTTGATTGATTTGATTGATTGGTGTTTAAAGCCAACTTCAGCAATATCTTGGCTATATCGTGGCATCCTTTTTTTTTTAAGTTGTGTCATACAATGAAAATGTTATCACACAAATGATGAATATTGTCTCTTACATAATATCAATAACATCTGAAAGCTCTTGCAATATAAGATTATGCTGTGGATCATATTCACCAGTATTCGAAGATTTGAAAGGCTGCATCATATTATATTAGAGTCATTTTAATTGAACATAGAGAGCTATGGGCAGCAATTGAGAACTGCAAGTAAGTGAGTGATTGTTTATTATCGCCAATTTTTCAGCTATATCACGGCGAGAACAAGTTCATATTCAATGAAATGATGATGACGTCCGCTTTGTACTAGACCAACACGCTGAGTTTGATTTTTATAGTGCAGTTCACTGAAGCAACAATTCGCGGATAAACATGTCGCAACACTCTGACACATTATCCTGATTCCGAGTCAACCAGTCTTTGCTCTTTCTCCTGAATGCTGGGTGCTTAGCAGAGAAGCAACAAATACCAATTTTATTGTTGTACAGTTTGACCCGATCGGGGTTCGAACCCACGATCTACCCCACGCGAGGCATGCACGCTAGCCACAACACCATCGATGCAGTTAATTGAGAACTGTATAGAACATCTTTAGTTATACTCAAGCATGACAATGACAGAGGCAGATAGAAATCTATATATTTGCTATGAACTAGATTTGCTATATACAAGTCCCTTACCTTTCACCAGATGCAGTCAATTAAGATATATTGCTAGTAAATATAAGTGGTCAGTCAAGATTTGAGCTTTCATATTGCAACAATTGTTAAATGAATTACATGTATTATTTGAAAGGGATTTGTAGCAAGATTAGCTTTGGACAAGTGCAAAAATGTTAAACATGTTATTGAAATCACAAGCCTCCACCCCTCATAACATCTATATATATATACATAGGAAAATCAAAATGAACAAATCATTAAAACAAGATCAACGCATATCCGCTTCGCCTTAAAAAACAAACACGTCGTCACAATAAATTAAATAAAAAATCAGTGTTAATAATTGTGTCTTGAGTGGTCTATTAGTCAAAAAGGTAGATTCTGTTAGTTAAGGATTTACTTTCTCTAAAGATGAAAAACACACATTGATATCAATTAATTATCAACACCAAAACAACAATAACAAATTAATTAACATTCTTTCAAACGAACTATAATTATAAGCAAAAGTACTTTACCCCATTGTGGTGGTCAGTGAGAAAATAATTCAGTAGAAAAGAATAATCCCAATACATTAGAAATTGTACAAACAAAAAGATCAAATAAAGAAAAAACAGAAGACTATGTTCACAAATGTTCGGATGTTAGTAAGGTAAGATCCTCTGGGTGCATGGTTCAATTTGATTTAATAATATATTTTGTTCATTCATTACATTTCAATTATGTCGTATTGTCACCCAATTTATAATAAAATAAATTTTATCAACTTCGGTGAAATCGGTAAGCGTATAGACTACAGTGACGGCCTTAGGAGGTGTGGAACCCAATGTTGTTCTCTGTAAAACCTGCAGTGTGTTGTAATCTGCCCTTGACCAGACGAGAGCTCGGGGCCCCTTAAGAGCGGTACCCAATTGGGAGCAATTGGTCCAATTGGCTCAAGACCGACCCTGCACATAGTGGTATTATATATCTAAAGGGAATGTATTTATATTTTGACTTCTGCAGATTTCTACCAAATACTGACCGCCTTCAACAAGTTGAAAATTATGTAAGAGGTTTTAGTAGTCAGTGTTACGGCACTGACATGGTATATTAGATATATCTATTATTGAAATTTAAGGTTCCTAAACAACGAATTAAAATTCTAAGAACTAAGATTCTCCTCCCTTAGACATAGGTTAAGAAGAGTGAGAAATACATTGCAAGCAACTAGGCCTGTATCTTTGTAAGGTATTCCAACATGGTAAAACATCTTGAAATTCATGACATCTTAGTTGACTACCAACATGGCTTCAGGGTCAAGAGAAGCTGTGAGACACAATTAATCTCCCTTACACATGGGTTAATCAACCATCTCCACTCTGCAATACAAAATGACCTAACAATTATTGTGCCCCATAAGAAACTATTATGCAAACTAGATAATTATGGCATAGGAGATACCACCTTAAAATGGATAGGATCATTCTTAAGCAACAGAATGCAGCAGGTTGTTCTTGATGGGGAGTCATCCAGCAAACTTCCAGTTGTCAGCGGAGTACCACAAGGGTCTGTCCTGGGACCCTTCTCTTTCTCACATTTATTAATGACCTACCAGTAGCTGTATCATCACAAACTCTTCTCTTTGCTGATGACTGTAATCTGTATAGACCAATCAGGCACTTCTCCGACTGTGAAACAATACAGAATGACTTGGATAAACTAGCACAATGGGAGCAACAATGGGGCATGCAATTCCAGCGTTCCAAATGTAGCTCTATGTCTGTCACACGATCAAAAACACCCTTCAAATACAACTATATCTTAAAAGGATACACTGTTGAATCAGTAGAAACAGCAAGAAATCTTGGGATCACCATCTCATCCAACATGACCTGGAATACACACATAAACAACATAACATCAAAAGCACTGAAATTATTATGATATTTTAGAAGAAACCTCCAAATAAAGAATGAGCATACTAAGAGCATGTCATATAAATCCTTAGTTAGATCAAACCGGGAATACTGCTCCACAAAAAAACCAGAAAAGTGAAATAGAAAAGGTTCAACGAAGGGCAGCCAAATACACAACAGGGAGATTCCATAACACTAGCAGCGTGACATCTATGCTGGACCACCTGACATGGAATTCCCTAGAAACACGAAGAAACATTGCCAAAGTCACTATGCTATACAAAATTACAAACAATCTGGTTGCAATCAATCCAAACTTTTATAGTCTCATCTCAGACATCACTCACACGACACAGCCATAGTCTTCGATACAAACCCTTCAGCACATCCACTGACTACTTCAAATTCAGTTTCTTCCCTCATACAGTTGTCCTTTAGAATGCTTTAACACATGATATTGTCTCTGCCTCTTCTTTGGATCAGTTTAAATCACAGATCCAAACCCACTACATCTAAACATTTTTCCATTTTATATATATGTAAATACGTTACTTTTTTTTACTCTTTTGTTTATATATTGTAAATATATGGTCTGTTCACGCTGATGTATAATGACGGAGCATCGTATGATGTAGATGTAGATGTACCGATTTTTAGCTATCCTGTTTCCACCCTTTGGATTACTTGCTCCCAAAGACTTTTAAATTATTTTCTTTTCCAATCTTTTGGTCATGTGTGCATCTGATGATGGTTATTCCAGAAACACATCGCTTGCTCTAAATACGATATCTACGTTTTTATTACAGCCTCCTAACCATTAAAATAACCATAAATAAATAAATATAATGTTTAATTATACTTGTTAATAAGATAAATTAATATGTCTATGATTATATACATGCTTGTACCTAAAACATGTCATCGTTTGAAGAAAAAAATGTATTTGATGTATTTAAATAATATATTTTTTAGAAAATAATAAACTGTTATGCAATATATACATTTGTATTATTCTGAAACGAGAAATATTCTTCTACTTTTATAACGAAATCAAATAAATTAAAAAAACAATTTTGAAAAGAAATATTTGTTAAATCATGAAGTACAAGTAAATATTTATTCGAACCAGCTATATTGTGTTTCTTCTTTTGTTAAATAAAGATGATGAAAATGAAAACTATCTAAAAACTTTCATATTTTAAAGCGTAAAAAGGGAAGTTTTATACAAATCATTTACACTTTTACATCTATTGACAAAACTGTTTTTATGAAAAACATATATATTTCAAGAAAATGTTGTAAATGTAAAAAGTACAAACAAACATAAACGGTGATAGTGTTCATTGTATGAACTGTTTATTACAGCTGCTAAAGAAAAAAGAAATGCACTTTTATGTTTTTTTTCCAGTTTTGTAGCAAGCAAAGGTTGGAACATTAAAAGATGCAACATCGGCTCTTTTATGTATGTTAACTAACCATAAAATATGTTCCACCACAATTCATTTTTGAGACAAAAGTATGTTTATATGCAAACTCGCATCCTAGTACACTGTATTATAAAATTCAAATTTATATAATTTGAAAACGAATTTGTAATAAACAAAAAAAAAGTAATAAAACATGGTTTTGAATTGTTTCAACTACCGTTGTAGTTTCTAAAGATTGAACTTATTAAAGGGAAAATATACGTTTAAAAGATAAATAAAATTGTATATTAAAGAAGTTAATAAATACATATAGATAATATCTGATATCATTAAATAATAACAAAAATTAATAAATAAATAAAAATATTTATATTTATTAAAAATGTCTGATATGAAATAATAATTTCCTAATTAAGTAAAATATAATATAACGTAGTACCTTACACTAAATGCCAAAATATCCTGCTAGCTTTAACAAAGTCAAATACATTTCATTCTTTTGTTTGGAGAAAAAAATCGCAAGATGTTTATTAATCCACTTAATCATTATCAAAATTATTATTTGATCAACAAACAAAATTAAAATCAGTTACACTGTGTATTTTGATCATTATCGTAAGAAAGTTTATGTTAAGAGGTGTACAGATCTCAATTTCAAGATTTTTGCCGAAGCTGATACACGAAAGAGGCGGAGCTTAAATACAAATCAGTTACGGGCGGTGTTACGGTTTTACATCTGCCAGTTGGATAAATAAACCACTGGAGTTATAATACGTGTTAACCAATCATTTTACAAACATAGCGTGCTATTCTTATTATTGCATACGGGAAGCAAGCAAATGTTTAACAAGATTTCAGACGAACAAATTCATTTCTTATTAATGTGCAAACCTTTTTTTTTGCTAGTGGATACTAATTTATTAACTTGTGGAACAGAAATACAATGTTTTTTATTTGAGATTTGGAATAGAGAGGATGCTGTATTAAAAACTTTAGACAATAATATTATAATTTCTATAAAGTTAGAGAAGCAGGTGAACTGAAGAAGTTTTGTTTGTGACGTGACATGTCCTTTGCGCAGTTTGCTGCATACCCTTTCCCCGTTGGATCTTCTGTACCTTCATCACAAGTAAGTTTTAAAATAAACAATCATTCTATTAATTTAAAATTAACACTTTTTTTTTAATAGCAAAAATGAATAAATCTACATAAATGAAATTTTGACATTCAGTACTTAATTATTTTTCTCTAATTAATTATTAAGTTAATTAAATGATGTAACAATATATTCATGCAACAGAAGCATATTTTAAAAATATAATATTAGTATAATAAAAATAGTATTACTGTACTTTTCTTAATATTGATACTGTAAATTATTATTGTCCTATGTATGTAAAAATGTATGTTTTCAAACTATAGAAAAAATATCAGACTCATAGAAAATTAATTTAGATATATATTTATACCTATAGTGTCAGTGTGAATGTTAAATGCAATATACTTTGTATGAAAATCTATTCTTCAAAATTTTCTCAAATATATTTATTTATTTAATTATGATATCTGATGCTTGGAATTAGATGTCAGATCAAATTCACATGTGCTACTAGATATGTATTTCAATAAGTTTTACATGGTCAGTAGATTGGGAGGTTAATATTTTGAGATCATAAAACACAAGACCACCAAGACCTGTTAAACCAAATTAAGCTAAGGATGACCACTTAAAATAGACGAGTCCAGCCTATAGGTTTGAACATGACTTTGACAGCAAATATAGATGAACTGCAATGAATATTTATTCTAAGACATTGTATCCTACTGTACATGTATACATATGTTAGCATGAACCTGTTTTAAATTTTAGTATTATATTTCAAACTGTGGCAAAATAGTTAAATCTAAATGAGTTAAACATGCAAGAAACAGCTGAAATTTAAGTTAATTTACACAGAAATTAACAATAATTATATTTCCGTATTCTGGGATTGTCATTAAGACCACTTAAACGGACACCTGAGTGGTGAAATTTATGTTGTTTTTATATCTATAGGGATACATTTCAACATGTTGAAAGTGAACAAACAAGACGTTGATTTATGTCTTAAGGTGAAAGAATAGGTTGTGACGATAAATAAAAGAAGTAGAGAAAAAAAAACCATCATATAACGTGTTTGAATTTATTATATTTAATTTGGACATTACATAAATATCAAAATTAATAATAAAGAAATTATGGTTTAAATATTACAAATTTTGATTACTACGGTTCAAATTTCACAAACATATTTATTCACTTGAGAAATAATTTACAACATTTCTAAATAATACTTTTGAATTAATTCAGTTTCCAATTTTTTGACTTGAGTGTATCTGATGAAGGTTATTCCAGAAACGCGTCGTGCGCACTAAATTAGATCTCTACGTTTTCTACTACACATATATGTATTTATTATTACAGATGTCTAATAGTACAAGTCCCACTGGTCAGAGAGCTTGTTGTGAAAATGGACGCCCAATCATGACAAATCCACATACTGGACAAACTATATGTTCATGTCAATATGAATCTACATTATTGAGTTATTCTAGAGTTCCTGGTCTACCTGAAGGGATGTTTCCTAACCCAGCTGCTTACGGTGCTGCACAATATGTACCGCTGGGTTCCGAAGGTTCAGCATTTTATTCGCCTTTGGTAAGTAAATTTAAAATATTAATGTTTTGCTTAATTATAGGTATCGAGTTTGCCCCTTCCTACGATTTTCTGTTGGAGATTGGAACTGTTCCGATAGTGTAGATTTTTGTTTTGTTTCTAATTTTATTAGCTAATCTTATTAGACAATCATATGGAATACACCATTTATCTGTAAAGAGAACAAAGGTATAATGTGCGATGTTGTTCATTATTAAATGTATCCGATATGACGAAACAATAGTGAGGAAACAATAAACGTGTATTATCTAAATTGATGACAAGTTCACAGGTATTTTAACACCAAAACATAACCGCATGTATGCCCTTTCCTTAACACTGTGTTGTAATTTCGACAATTTCAAGGTGTTCCGTCGTTCCTTAAGGTCATGCTTTATTTTTTTTATCCCATCCAAATAAATACAGGAAGAAAAACACATTTTCACTATAGAAAACAGATAAATTTAAATAGTATTTTTTAGCTTGATTTCTTACGATGGATATCTCATTTTCTGTTTTCGTAAACTTTTTGCATGTCTAAAATGTGTATGTCTGCTAGTCAGTCTTTTTAATTGTTTTTATCTCTACCAAAATATTTCTGACATTTTGTTTCTTTATGTTCAAACCAATTTAGTTTTCACCCTGCTGTTTGAGTTTGTTTTTCAACACTTGTTCCTAATACTTTATTCAAAGCACACATGCGGCCGAAACCTTCCAGAAATC
Source organism: Gigantidas platifrons (assembly GCA_002080005.1). Taxonomy (NCBI): domain Eukaryota; kingdom Metazoa; phylum Mollusca; class Bivalvia; order Mytilida; family Modiolidae; genus Gigantidas; species Gigantidas platifrons. The sequence goes on from MJUT01008146.1 coordinate 154,104, forward strand.
AGGCATATAAGATTACAAGATACCAATATTTGTCATCAAATGTGATACTTCCCAGGGTGTAAATAACAAATTTACACAAAAAACTAGTTGGTTTTTAATGATTCCGTGCTATGGCTCTACGGGTCAGTTGTTATCTTTTACTTTGATCATTTATTTTTGCTCATTTATTTTAGACGAACACAACATATGACGTCAAAGATGCACCGGAGGCCTGGAGAAGCCTACAAGCAGGAGCGGTGTTTCCGTACGATCCTGCAATGATGTATCCATACGGAGCGGGGTCAGTATTTATTTAATCTAAGACAGGAACATTAGATAATAGCCATGTTTTCTATATCAAATACTTCCAATGACAAGAAAGTTGCATTTTATAATAAAAAATAAAATACTGACGATTTTATTTTTGTGGTAATAAATACTTTTGTGCACCGGTTTCTTAATTGGTGGCTGGGAATAAATACATTTTGAATATTAGTAATATAATACATAAACTTCCGTCAACAGAAATCCAAAAGTCAACTCAAGCATTTCTATTTGTTATTTTGATTTTATTGTTATATCTCTGTACCATTGTTATACATTGACTTTATGAGAATTAAGATATACATTTCAACAAATTTGTTATTTAAAAATCGATCACTTCACAAGAAAAGTTGAATAAAATATTTATCATATAATCCAAATTCAAACTCCAATAAATCCCGGCCCTTAATTACATGTACAGAAATATTCTGTTCCTTCAGGGCAAAAGTTACAATTTTTCCAATTAATTAATTTGTATTGACTTTAATCAATAATTATAAAAGCATTAACCAAATTAATCCATCTTTATTTCAGAAATTAATCTATGGTTGTTTTCATCTGTCAACTCCCAACATGCAACAGTGTCCATTTCTCGTATTCTGTTCCGTTACACATAGAGTTAATAGTAAATTTAAAGTCCCGTCAACTTTTTTGTAATACATGAATTTGATACCGTGTCATTGTACATTTAATACCATCACATTTCTTTTGTTATTTACCCATTCTTACACGATATCATACTGTGGGGTCTGGTTATTATTTTATTTTTTTTAAATCAACAATAAAAGATTTTCAGAGGTTTTATTTGCACAATATTACATATTTAATTTAAGTTGATAACAGCCACGATAAAACTGAAATATTGTATTGTTGAAAGTGGCGCTCAACACCATAGCCCTATTACCTAAATTTGGTATAACATAACGATGCATATATTTTTGATGTAAAGAAATTATCGCATGTATGACCAAAAAAAATAGACAATAGGAAAGACAATATTTAATTCCCCATATTTTACTCTTCATAAAATTGTATATGGCACTTGTCAGTATTTAATGATATTTGTAAATGTTTATTTGATTGAAAACATAAGACTTTTTTCCTCATTTACAACTAATTTAACTTTCATCAATGAAAATTTGATTTCTGAAATAATGTTAAAACATCCCACATTATTTAATTTCAAGCTACACGTGTTAAGTACGGGTTTGGAAAAAAAAAACATTTGAAAGACTCAGATCCCAACAATGTTCATTTCGGAATCCCTCTAGGTTGAATAAATTTGATTGTTGTCGATAATCTATCCGAAGTCATTCAGGTTTAAAGTTAATATCTTCATAACTACAGAAGATCGCTGATCTGGAAAATGTGATAAGTACCCTTGTCACACAAATGAACAGATCCAGATAAAAGTATCAAACTAGATGGCTTATTCATGTAACAACATTTAATTTAAAATGCATTTTTATTGCACTTTAATTCAGATCGGTTCAGCGAGTATTATTCTGTGGGTATGTTTAGAGCAAATGTGTTAATTTCTCCTTTAAACCATTTATAGGGTGTTATATGAGAAATATTATATTCCAATAAAAAATAGATAAAGATCATTTTGTATACCCGCTATTTAAACGGGTTATGTATGTGTTCAGTGGTAAAATGTATTATAAAATTACGTATTCAAATAGGATGTGCATTATGTATATTATAAATAAGAATGAATTATTGAAAAGTCTGTTAGAATGTATAAAACATTTACTATTATGTTTTATTTAATTTTGTCGGAGACATTTAAAACAATATATCTCTGATATTGTTTACAATGTGAATAAATCCTCGTTCGATAGGTTATCTCACATATTATGTAGTAAAAGTATAACAATTTTCTTATTTATATTTATTAATAATAATGAGAATGCTATAAGCTATGAGAACATCCGAAAATGATCCTCAAATGAGTCATTTGTGAATAAATATATGAAATTGGTACATCTCCATCATCGGGGGATAGATATAATTTTTTTGTTATGTAAATATAATTTCTGTGATCTCCTCATTATTTTCAGTTTTATTACACTAATATTTATAGTGACTTATAGTAAGATGTATGTTATAAATATGTAATAATATCACATTTTGTTTACATATTAAATCACCACAGAAATAGTAGGGAAATAAAATTAATAAAAACCGGAACAGTCGTTTTTATAAGTGAGCAAACACGTTTTATTATAAACATTATCATTTCCTGTGAAATTCCTGAAAATTGTTGTTCGAAAATATGACAAATTGTGCACTTTTATTAATATTTCAATTTTCTTCATTGGAATAGCACAGTATTAAAAAAATCTGAGAAATAACTTTATTTTGAAAATTGATAGCAATTTAAAGTTACTTATATGCAATACCCGTAAATAAATCAAGATAAGGGAGATAATCCACACGTATGGTTCCATTATTTTCTCCATGTTTGATGGTTTACTATTAGTAGAAAAAAACAGTATATAAACAAAGTAATAATACTTTGCTGAAAACATATTTGAAAGAAAATTTGCCACATGTCGGTGGTTTTATACGGGTATTCTGGTTTCTTCAACCAATGAAACTGACCGCCACAATATAACTGAAATATTATTGAAAGTGACGTTAAGCACGATAACATTAACCCTAAAACGTAACATATATAGTTAGTGCTGTTTGTTTGCTTGTAGTTATTATAGAACAATAATATAATTATTTTATTGACCAATCAAGGGCTGTTTATCAGCAAACTACCAAATTTACAAAAATGAATCCAAGATAACACTTAACTTCTTTTTTATGATTTGACATTTCATAGATAAATTATACATTTAAAAACAAAAATCAACGAAAATAAATTTCCCACTGAAACACATGGTCTTAGAATTAAGACAATACTATTTAGTGTTGCTGAAGCTTACAGTATACATGTAGTATGTTTCAAAGTTACTTACTACAAAGTACAAAACAATGCTGATTATCTGTGCAAGACGAACAACACCAATATAAGCCAATTTCTATATAACTTTTGAACTTAACTTCTGTTATTTTCTGATGATTATTTCCCCTCGTGTTGACTTACACCAAAATTATATTTGGGTTAAAATATATAATTACTGGTATTAGTTTTTTCTATCTGACTTTTCCCATCCTGACAATGGTACATGCCTCTGTGTTGATGTACACGTGTATCACGTCAAATAAACAGATAGTAATGTCACACTACAGTATTAGTATAATACCAACTTTAAATTAAGAACAAACATTTAAAAAAAAACGTGTAAAGAAATGTTATTTGAACGTGTTTATTTACATTTATACATATTCTTTTGTATGTTATCTGTAAGGATTATCAGTTCAAACATTTTAAGATTATATTAGCAATGTGACCATTTGTGCATTGCATACTCTGATGCTAATATTATACGCTTGGTAGCAGCAAAATCCCATTAAGGCGGGCTAAAAGGATCCCGTTCCATGTAAAGTTCAATTAAAACGTACTCGTATATTTTCCCATACCGTGTTAAAAATTTAAATGTTGTAAAATTATCCTCTGATTTTTTACAAGGTTCAAATATCCACACATTCTGATTCGTTGTCCTTCCGTTGCTCTTGTTAGACTGGGTACAAGTTTGCCATCGTAAGGCAAATAACTCTTATGAAAATGTATAAAAACGTATAATTTGAGAGTCACTTTAGGAATGTGCAATATATCTATCAATTTTTACTCTTAGATCCCTTTTTTGAAGCAGGCGATACATGTACCATTTTGAGCATCAATTTTTACTCTTAGATCCTTTTTTGAAGCAGGCGATACATGTACCATTTTGAGCATCAGTTTTTACTCTTAGATCCTTTTTTGAAGCAGGCGATACATGTACCATGTTGAGCATCAATTTGTACTCTTAGATCCTTTTTTGAAGCAGGCGATACATGTACCATGTTGAGCATCAATTTGTACTCTTAGATCCCTTTTTGAAGCAAGCGATACATGTACCATTTTGAGGATCAATTTTTACTCTTGAATCCATTTTTGAAGCAGGCGATACATGTACCATTTTGAGCATCAATTTTTACTCTTAGATCCCTTTTTGAAGCAGGCGATACATGTACCATTTTGAGCATCAATTTTTGCTATAGAAATCTTGCTATCAGACCTATAGTTGATGTAGCTACAGTTATGTCCCTTTTCTTTTTACAATGTTTTCACCATATTCTTCTTCAACTTCAGATATGGTGGAATTGATTTGAATGCTCGTCGAAAAAATGCAACTAGAGAAACAACAAACACACTTAAAGCTTGGCTCTATGAACATAGAAAAAACCCATATCCAACAAAAGGTGAAAAAATCATGCTCGCTATTATCACAAAAATGACATTGACTCAGGTCTCTACTTGGTTCGCCAATGCTCGACGAAGGTTGAAGAAAGAGAACAAGATGACATGGTCACCTAGGAATCGTTCTGATGATGGAACAGAAAATGAAGATATGGATGACGATTTCGATAATAAAGAAAATGCTGGTGAAAGATTATCTGACGAAAATTCAAACAAGATTGACAACGATCATTCTGATGGACGTAAGTATTTATTGTCTACACCTTATTTTTTCTATTATTATATAAGATATTTAAAAATGCTATTTATTTTCGCGTCGATCTGTCTTCCCACATGACCTTTGTTCGTGTTCATAAAGTCGTGTAATTCGTTCGTTTTGTTTTCTTGCAAAGTGAAGTGTTCATTGGAATTGTCCTGTCTGGATCGTAATTTTATGTAGATTGTAAATAATGTTTTGTCTATCTGGGCAGTGGTAGAATGTTGTTTTTTTTTCTATCTGTTTTTTCTTCGATGAATTGTGGTTTATTGCTCTCATTGTCTGGATGGTGATCCAATGTTCTGTATACATTGTATTCGGATTGAGGGTCAAAGTTCTGTCTATCTGGATTGTATTCATAGTTTTGTCTATATGGATTGTGTCTCATTGTTCCGTCTCTGTGAACCGTGGTTCAATGTTCTGGATTGTAGCTGAATGTTATGTTTCTGGATTGTAGCTGAATGTTCTGTGTTTCTGGATTGTAGCTGAATGTTCTGTGTTTCTGGATTGTAGCTGAATGTTCTGTGTTTCTGGGTTGTAGCTGAATGTTCTGTGTTTCTGGATTGTAGCTGAATGTTCTGTGTTTCTGGAATGTAGCTGAATGTTCTGTGCTTCTGGGTTGTAGCTGAATATTCTGTGTTTCTGGATTGTAGCTGAATGTTCTGTGTTTCTGGATTGTAGCTGAATGTTCTGTGTTTCTGGATTGTAGTTGAATGTTCTAACTATCTTGACTGTGGTTCAATGTTTGTCTGGATTGTGGTTGATTGTTCTGTCTATCTGGATTATGTTCAGTGTTCTGTTTATCTGGAGTGTGGCTAAATGCTCTGTCTGTCTGGGTTTTTGTTCAACGTCTGACTATATGGATTGCAAGTTCAAGTTCTGCCTATCTGCATGGTGTCCCAATGTTCTGTGTATCTGGATGGTGTTCCAATGTTCTGTGCATCTGGATGGTGTCTCAATGTTCTGTGTATCTGGATGGTGTCTCAATGTTCTGTGTGTCTGGATGGTGTCTCAATGTTCTGTGTATCTGGATGGTGTTCCAATGTTCTGTGTATCTGGATGGTGTCTCAATGTTCTGTGTATCTGGATGGTGTCTCAATGTTCTGTGTATCTTGATGGTGTCTCAATGTTCTGTGTATCTGGATGGTGTTCCAATGTTCTGTGTATCTGGATGGTGTCTCAATGTTCTGTGTATCTGGATGGTGTCTCCATGTTCTGTTTATTTGGATGGTGTCTCCATGTTCTGTTTATTTGGATGGTGTCTCCATGTTCTGTTTATTTGCATGGTGTCTCCATGTTCTGTTTATTTGGATTGTGGCTGCAATGTTGTCTTTCTGTGTTGTAGTTCAATGTTTTGTTTATCTGGAATGTGCTGAATGTCCTTTCCTTATTGGTTGTAGTTCTACGTTCTGACTATGGGTTGTTGTTCAATGTTTTGTATATTTAGATTGTTGTTCAATGTCGTTTCTCTCGTGATAATGAATTGTCAACCTAACCGGTTGTTTATTTTCTTTTGTTGTTCAATTAGCTTTTGTATATATTGTAGCATTTTACTTTACAACTAAATCATACATCACATTTTAGTTACACATTACACTTACTGCACTCAAATATGAGCTTGCTTGTTTGGTTTTCGTTGATACTATCAGATATCGAAATGAAGTGCACCGAATTGTGCATAATAATAATAAAATTTAATGAGTTGATATCAAACCACGAATGTGGGTGTTAACGATGATCTCATTGTTTTCGTCTAACCACTAAAATTGATATCAACGAAATAGACGAAACTACGGTATAGCTTTAATCCATATTGTTAGCTATGTACACGTTAGGGAATAATTTCTAATTAATTTGTTTACAAACTGCTCATTTTATGTGCATCCCTTTGTTCATTTAGTCTTAAATATTATTAAAAGGTATATAGGATAGCAAAAATATTAAATCAGTATTTGTTTCACCTGCTTGCCCTGAGTAATTAATTCATCAGAAATATACATATCTAATCAGAAATCAAATGAACACATCATAGTTACCATCAAATTGTCATGACAAGGGTTTTATGTTTGTGGCTAAAGGGATAACCAGCGACAGAAAATAAAAATATCTTTTAATCGGCGTGAAATATTCGTTCCACAAGACTGGTTGCATAGCGAAATGCTTCGAGGGGAAAACTTACACCAGATTAAATACTTGATAAATAATTCCTATGAACATTTATTGTTCACGCTTATCATTATGAATAAAATGCATTGTTGATTAAATGCAACGAATTTATAGGATAAAATTCCGATTGGGGGATTCCGTAAATAGCCGTTGTTACAAAGCTCTGTATCTTACAGTCTGGTTAAACGTTTTTATTAGTTTCACGTGTAGAAGAAATTTTAAGTATTATAATCCATTTTTGTTACATTATTCAAATTCAAGAAATAAATTACAAAATATTACTCTCTGTCATTTTTTATCGCTTTATTTCTAGAATGTGAATGTCTTTATATTGTATAAAATTTAGTTTCGGGGAGTTTTATATCCTTTAAAGTAAAACTTTACTAGTCGTACTAACTGTTAAGAATTCGCTTGACTAAAAAAACAAGTTTATGGCACACTTTTTTAATGTACAATTTACATTTTATTGAAATAATTTTGTGTTTTCTGGAAATGTTAACGAAGGCATAAAAATGGAGTTTATACGATTTTAACTTTTTTCAATATTATATGGCCCCACATACATTTTGTATTAAAAAATAGAATGTGTTTACGCAATCTACAGATCATCTGCTTGTATGTTTCAACAAAAATAAATATATCTGTGTTTATAACAAAATTCTACTGAAAGAAACAAATAAATTGATTTAGAGTGATTCATACAGAAACTCATCCCTTCTCAATATTTGACAATCCGCCATGTTTAGTCTCGAGAAACACCTGCTATGTAATGTTACCTATTTATTATATTTTTTGTCCGCTTTGATGAATAGATGTTGAGTATTATTATATTTTATCATTATGATTGAATTACTTCTATTTCAAATGTTTATTTCCCCATTTTATTATAGGGGATGCGTTGTGTAATACACTCTAGAATACAAAACAAATAAGAACCTGGAAATGAACATAACTGAAATATGTTGCTGGTAAAGTTAAACCTCTCTCATCTCTCGTTTTAAGAGATATCTCCCGGAGAAAGGACAATGTGTTGTATTTATCATATATTAAGCTGTTTCCTCTATATCATTTTTTTTTCAAGAATGACCAAACATGTTATCGCTAATTAATGAAACTGAAAAACGGCTAACATAATTTTCGAATTCTTGCTTTCCTTAAAATGCCTGTTGTTGCAACTTGTGGAACGGAGCGGACAGAAACAAGGGTTTCTCTACCGATATATCTCTATACAAAAATAAGCTTGCTTTTTTTACTATAAGTCTTGAATCAAAATGTCTCTCACTGCTAAGGGTTAGACGCAGGGCTGCCTTAACAGTTTTATAGGCCCTCAGGAAAAAGCAGTGAACTGGGGCCCTTACCTATACACAACCACTCACAGGAATTAAAATGTAAATGATCGATAAAATTAAACATATTTATCATATTGGTACTCCCAACAAAACCAGTGTTTAAACATTAAAAAACATGCTGCTCACAACAAACATAGATTACAATGTTCGTGGGGTCCCCGGGCAACTGCTTAGCGTTAAGACAGCACTGGGTTACGGTTATTATGTTTAGCACCAATTCCACTTTCAGCAATATTTCAGTTTTATCGCAACGGTTCGATGCTAAGAATCAAGTAGTCGTTGTGATTGCTTGTCTAGGATCCCTTCCTATTATATCATCTTCAAACTTTTGAAATAAAAATAGAAACAAAATGGTAACAAATTAATTACTTGTATATAAAGTTGCCAGGAAAGATAAGCTTAAAGATTAACTTAAAAACACACACTAAAAATAATAAAGTTAAAGAATGATAGTAAAATGAAATCACCCAAACATATTATTTGTTTTCTTTTGTTAAATGGAAACACATTATGTTACATTATACTGATAGATGAGAGGGATATATACACGTCTCCATGAGAGGGATATATGAAGCACTCTCGATGGGGAAAAAGCAGGCTCACTTTTGTTCCCACTACAGAAGAGTAATGTTTTGTCTCTATTAATATCTCCATACTTTTCCTTTTTTGTTAATGTCATTGTCTTATAAGGCCACATTTTATTTGTCCCAAATGTGACCTCTTAATACAGGTTTGACTGTATTGTCAAAATTGTTCTCGTTCTCAATATTCACAAAATATTCTATAGGTAGTTGTTTGTCCTTTTTCTTTTGGTCATTGTGTTGTCTGTCCTTCTTCGAGTTACGAATTCTGATTACCTCCCTTTGGTATCTTGAAACTTTCCTTGCTACAAAAATCAAAAATCAATCAATCATGTCTGTTACAAAATTGACTCTATAGCATCTACTTTGTATAACGTAATGTGTAACCTCAATTATACATTTTGTATGTGGAAAAAAATAAAGTCTATCATAATGATGCATGTCGCACAAGACTAACAGCTGTAGAAATGTATCACTGTGGAAACAGAACACGTTTTGTCGTGTTTTGTATAATCTGTTTATCACTGACTTATCGTTGACATGTTAATTATCTTATGAAATTAACATATTGGACAATTACAAATGTGAAAGAAATTTTGATCGTTAGATGTCGTTGCAGTCCAGCGGAAAAGAACAAGTTGGTATTTTGCGTTGTACAATATATTTGCGTGGTATGAGTGGTAACATTTTGCGAAGTTATATCTACCTGACTAATCTTAACACATATACATACATGTACCAAACACGGTACATAAAATACCAACCCTTTAATATATTACATCATTTGCAGGGCTACTTCTCATCTGAAAACGTAATCTCGTGTTTCTCATATAACGCCTGTTTGTAATGTTTTTTTTTTCTTTCTTTTTGGACCTTGAGTCATAGTCATATCCATGTGAAAAAAAAATCAATGGTTTGTTTAGTATGATGCATGTTTCAAATGTCTTTTAAGTTGAAAATCTTGACAATGATATTGTTTTTAGTAAATAGTTTTCTTTTATATAGTGTGGCTGCTGTTGCCGTGGTCGTATGCACAGTATACATGAGTATGCAATCAATGTCTGTCATTGCTAAATTTGTTAGTTCGATTCTCGTCTGTGGTGAGGCGCACTCGATACAACATTACAAAAAAGGGATAAAATATATCAGTGACTGACAGTAGACCGGAAATATTTCTCCGCGTGCTCCACTTTCCTTCACCAATAGAACTGACCACCAACGTAAAACTGAAATAATTTTGAAAGGCGTTTTAAGTACCAGCAACGTGCAGCACAAAAGTCAGATAAACAGGTATCGAATTTATCGAAGTGGAAGATATAATTGTGAAGTTTTCATATTTAGGTCCAAATGTCAAAGTTTAATCGGAATAACCATGTTCACTTGCCTACATTTTGCACATGGCGTTTACAATTTTCATTCCTCAATGGACTTTTAAAAGTGACAAGCCTCAATGTGAAATAACTTCAAAAACAATAGTTGTGATTCATAAACAAAATTTTGAGGTTTTGTTCGGGTATTCCGGTGTTCTCCCCTTAACATAACATAACATACATTGAGTACATTTTTATAATTATATAATTTGATAAATATCACATTTCAAGTACAGAATTTGGAGAATTAATAGCAAAAAATACATATAGATGAACTTTCAAAGTCTGAAATATAGAAAATATTATATTTCAAAGAAAGATATATTTAAGAATGTTTATTCATAACTTTTTTTTGTAATTACCCTTTTTCGTATACATCAACCGTCATTCTATTCCGACGTTTTGACAGTTTGAAGATACGATAATTCTAAACGTGAGAATTCGTGCTATGCTTTTTGATGTGTGTCTATTTCACTATTAGGAGGAGATAATATCGTTTTTCCAATCCCACGGTGTTGAATATGTCATTTCTAAAATTTTGAGAGAAAAATATTTGAACGCGTGCAACGTCCGTTTATCAAAAAAGTGAACACTGCTAATTTCTTTACAGTGACTTCTTTTCCCAAGCCTCAAATAGGCATACATTAGAGTGTCAATGTTTTAATTTTAATTTGATTTTGACATTAATCTATTTTCTATGCAAAATAGCCTGTTTCCCGTTTCCCGCACAATTGAAATGCATTTGTGTTCATGAAGTGTGTAAATTTTCCCGCTATCTCTCAATTAACTGGCTGAAAATAAGCATTTGTTTAATTGTTTTGTCAAATATAAAACAAAATATTATTTAAATCGGGCAGGTACTTTAATATTCAATAATAGGTTGTTAATATGCAAAATGACCATTTGTAAAACACTCTTTTCTATTGCATTTTGAAATTTATGAGCCGTGGAAATTGTTTGATTGTGATGGGGTGGAGGGGGGTGGG
>MJUT01008146.1:165496-229007 GCA_002080005.1 Gigantidas platifrons
TTTTTTTTTTTTTTTTTAAAGTTAGCACATCCGAATACCAAAATTAATCAATAAAGCTCTTACTGATGAGCGTGTTGTCACCTCATACCACCATTGTCCGATCTTCCATGCATGTTCTTTGATAAAAAAAATAATAATACTTAAAAAAAATTCTGGCTATATGACCACGAGCATGGTATCATCCTGTTAGCGTTTTTTTTTTTTTTTTTTTTTTTTTCAAAATAATTTGGAAATTTGCTTATTTTCTTATTTTCTCCTGCATAATTTTCAATATTTAAGGGTTTTAAGCTAAAACATGCTCTATTCAAACTGAATTTTCTATCTTTGTTTATTTGAACTCAAGCAGGTTATTACACTAGCCAGTCGTCGTGTAATATATAACAACAATTGACGTGGACAAACACTTGCTTTTTATATGAAAACATTTGTGAAACTGTGGCACATGTTTTCCCATATTTATCAAATCAAATATGCATAAATTATATCATTTGTAATGACAACTGAAATATTGTTGAAAGTGGCGTTAAACACAATAACTCTAAATAATATATCATTTCAAAATTATTTGGCTTTCCATTTGTTTTTACTACAAGTCTATCCGGTGAAGGTTATTCCTGAAACAGATCGTACTTACTGATTTACATTAATATATATCTACGTCTTAGATAATTCCTTGTTGAATTATTTGACAAGTAAAAAAAAAAACTAAGTACAGTCAAACCTGCCCATGTGGCCACCTCTATTAAGCAGCCACCTTTATTAAAACGTCACCTCTTTCTTGTCCAGTCACAGAAAACTTCATATAAAATTAAGCTCTTTTAAGAGGTCACCTGTCTTATAAGGTCACGTTTTCTTTGTCCCAAAGGTGACCTCTTAATACAGGTTTGACTGTATAAGATATGACTATGTAAATTACTAGCGCATTAATACATGTAGACCTACATTTTTACAACTACATTGTACATGTAGTTGCAATTAATTTTTGTTATATATCTCAAACTTCTTTATATCCTTTGTTCCATAAGCCATCCTCTTCTTATTGGAAAGTTATCTATTTTGTCAGTTCCTTTGCCAGGTAGAAATATATTATCAAATATATTTATAAAGACATTTTGCTTGGTGATTTTGTATAATTTCTATTCTTCAATTACAACTTTTGTTGCATCAATTTTCATAAAATACCATGTACTGTATATATAATGTAAACAGATTAATGTGTTCAGTTTTAATTCTATTTTGTTGTGTACGGGTTCGTAGTGGCCAACAGTTTATGGTAGTTTCAGTGTATATTTTTCTTTTCGCCCAAATAGTCATCGTCCAGTTTGGAATTAATTACAATTCCCTTATATCCTCTAAAATGTGTTAGTTTGGGTCCCCCACGTGGCGAGGTGTACTCGATACAACTTTATGTGATAAAGATAGTCAGAAATTTTGGTAGTTAGCAGATTTTATTCAGGTGCTCATGTATATTTCACAAATAGAAGTGACCACCACTATATTTACTGAAATATTACTGAAAGTGTCATTAAAACACTCGTAACAATAATATGATTTTTTTTGCACTTCGTCACTTTTTCCTGTTATGATACATCATGACTCTAAACAGTCAGTAAAATCCCTATCTCTTTAATTGCAACAACCATTTAATGGTCTTTTAAACAGTTACTGCACGTGTGTTGCAGGAATGTAAAAACTCTAAGCAAGATAAATTATCTGGCTCCTGCAGCCGGCATTATGCAAGACATACCGTCAAACCCATTATGGCTTGTGAAATTCATTTTTATTTATTCAGAATCCTTTCTTTATCTTTTGGCTAGAAAATATTCCCAGGGAAGATAATAATTATTTGATTTTGATGTGGAAAACACAATGACAAAATTCGTTTTGGTTAGAATTAATTATTATATTAATTGTTTCAGACCAACAAAGAATGTAACCAACACACCCAGCAACGTGTTTTCTATTCTTTTTTTTTCTTTTTTATCTTTTTGCTTTTGTCTGTTTGTTTTGTATTTTTTTACAAACATTTTTGAAGTTGTTTTCACTTATATAAAGCCAGTTGAAAACAAGTGTATTTTTATTTTATTTTTTTTTTTTGCAATAACATAAAATGTATGACAAACAAAATATTGTTGAAGCTGTTTTTACCCAATATTGCAAAAAATCTGTGAAAACAATTGTATTTTCATGATTTTACAGTACGGTGCACAAAATGGCGATATATTAACAATAGACTGAATTGAAAAAGATGATACTTTAGTTTAATATTATCATTGATGATACCCTGCTAACATCTGATTATTTGCGATTATTTGATTATTCATGCGATCGTATCGACATCACAACTTCTAAAGATATAATAATGAGAAATCTTGTTAATACACCAGCCGAACATTTAAATAGAATTGCTCAATACTCATCCTAGCGTCAAATTAATTTTTATTCATTGCATAAATACAATTTTTAAATCTATTTTCCTTTATGATTTGTGTAACAATAACTTGTCGCAAGTGATAATTTCCTATGGTACACAAAGTTTTTGTTGACAATCACCGTGCAAATAGTCTTGATTGTTGTCTCATTGAAACAATCTGTTTTCGCTTTTTCTTATGGTGATTGAGTTTATAATTTAACGATAGTTCTATTTCTGCTTTTATCATTAACTGGCATCAATAGCCCTTCATCATCATGATGATATCTTTTAGCTTAATTGAATTGAATAATGCACATTTTATGCTGCGCGCTCGATTTGTTTACCGAACGGATGAACCTAGCTAATAGCATGTTTCACAACACGCTTGGCAGACGACACAATGTACTGGCACGCGCGAACAATAGAAGAAAATGATAGTTCATTTATTGAATGTCGACGTTTATATAGAAAATGAGAAATCATTAATTTCTCTCAATTTGTAAAACATAGCGTTTTATTACTTATTTCATATTTCATGATCAATTTTGATTAATGGCCGCTCATTGTCGTACCAAAGTACATAATATTTCGATTAAAAACTAAACCTGGAAAGATATCATCTAAAATTAATTTTCCTATTTTAAATGGTATCGACACATTCATTATATACGAAAGAATTCCTATTCAAATGTTATTTCTATGACACAGAAATATAAAGGGACATAAAATGACAATTCCAAGACTCATTATTACAGAGACACAGAACACTTTTAACAAGCCATGCATGAACTGTTGCTTCTACTTGTACTTTTACAACAGGATATCAATTATTGACCAGACCGTTTTCTGTTTGTTTGTTTTTTCTACATTCAGGGTTCGTTTTGTGATCCTAAATTTGTAATCAGTAGTTAGTCAAACATACTTCCTAGTTTTTGTAATGATATTTTTTGTACTTGTTAATTTTTGTTTTCTCACATCATTCATTTACATTAGAATTGTTCATATTGGTTGACAACTGAGTTCTTCAACTACCTATTATATCGGTCACATACGTACTATTTAATAACAGCAACACGACATATACATGTGCATATAAGCCTATTATTTCGGTCAAAGTTGTGACGCATTGACACTAGTTGACCTTATCAGTTTTAACAAATTAGTTTTGAGAAAGGTCTGTTTGACTTGGTATTGTATGGTTCAACAGGAGTCACTGACATTTGCATAATACAACATGTGTGCTTGGTGATATACATGAATATTGAATAATGTAAACATAGAGTAAATACAAAATATACTAGTTAGTACAATTCGTTATTTTCTAAAACTTACTCATTTCAGATAAAAGACAAAAGGATGATACAAAAGACAAAATAATCAATGTCGACGAAGACGATTCAAATCTTAGTTTTAAAGACTTTGATGATCTCGATCCAGTTGGCCATGATTCAGATTCGGACAATAGTGTACATGGAAGACTAAATGACAGGTTATCTCCCGTTTCTAGTACAGATGGCGACACTAGTGCTAAGGAAGTAGTATCGCCATCATCCATAGCTAGAACGGAATGCGGAGGTCCTTCGTCTGAACGTCCGACAACTGAAACAGAATCAACTGTATCTCAAAATAGGCCTAAAATTTGGTCAGTGTCCGAGTTTCTTAATACCCCGAAAGAAGAAGTTCCACAGTCTAAATCAGGTTCCAGTAACTCTATTATGAACGCTATGAATAGATCTTTAGCAAATGCCGGAAGTTATTTTTATCTACAAACAAATAACCATTCGTTACCTCACGGGAGATACAGTGCATTCGGAGCCTACCCACATCTGTCTCTTTCCCACACAACATTATCATATCCATATACACTCTCGTCTCATACATCATCAAAGTCAAGTATATCTAGTCCAACAGAAGTGCTGACCGAATCAGACAATAGTGACAAGCTAAGGTCTAGAAATGGACTCTTCTCGCCTGCCAGAGACATTGATACTGTCAGAAGTACAACAAAAGTGTAATTTCTTATTCGTATATTAATGTGCTGTCTTTATTTATGAAATATATTTTATCTGATTAAAGTATTGTCCATGGAGTTGATCTTAAAGGGTAAATAATTTTACATGAAATGTGGAAAAAGAATAAGCCCAGATACGTTAAATTAACAAACAAACACAACACGAATTGTTTCAGGAATTAGAAAGCTATCCTTCCTTCAATAGCTTTTTAGTAGGCCACAGACGGGATTTGACTGTAGTTACTAAAGTTGGCGTTAAACACCAATCAATCACTTGAGCTGTAGTTTAAACAACAATTTTCATTGATTTTTTGAAGAAATTCATGAAGTTTTGTGATTTTCTTGTCACGGACATTAAATATATTTTGTATAATGTTCAAGATTATAGCCTTCTTTATAATACCGATGTTCGCTCAGATATATGCGAGGATTGACATTTTAATCACATGTACAAAGCAGATGCAAGCATGACCACATCATTTAACAAAAAGAGAACTTTTGGTTCCACCAAACTAGTTTAACCCGCCACTATATATTGAAGTGCCTGTACCAAGGGAAGAATGTGCGCGTTCATGTATTCGTGTGTTAGTGGTATCGGGTTTTCCTCTTTCTACAAATTTTATAGTTGTTCCTACAGTGTTGTATTTTTTCAAATATTTTATTTTATTCCTATAAATATGTCATGAATTTCTTCTTTTTTTTTTCAAGTCGTCATTAACATTACTTTGATCTTGATGTATTCAAAATGCACGAACACCGTACAATAACTCCCTAGTGCCGGTATATCTACTATATTCCATCGCATCATATTTTTGCTGATAACAAGCAACAATAATTTGTATTTTGTAATTCATCTCATACGGAACACATTTGAACCAGTCTTTAATAAACAAGAGCTTATGTGATTAAGATGTTAGAGTAATATGTACATGAAATTTAATCATGTGCACCACTGCAGAGAACAAGTATGTATTACAACGCCAGGCCAGTTAATATCACTGCTATATAGATTATCTATCTTTGATGGTTTACGCAAAGGCCAACGTGTCCTTCGAAGATATAAAGTGTAATAATATTTTATTCATAAACATATTATGGCGGTCATTTTTCTTTATGAAGACTCTACAGTATCCAATCATCTTTATGACATAAAGTTGTATGTATCGAGGACAATACACCACTGGCGAGAATTGATCTCACAACTTTTGTCATTTCAATACTCTGTGAGAACAATTTGAAGATACAATCTATCAGAGAGGTAATCAGTAACTGTAAATCAAAAGAGAACAGACTGTATACTGGACAACATAATGAGGACAAAACCACAAACGTTAATCTACAAAACACTATACAGAACACAAAAGATTGAACAACAAAAATTACACTAAAACTGAGACCGAACTCTGGTGCCGCGGGAGGGTAAAGAATTCCTGGTCGGTACACTAGTGACACTTGTCGTGTTAGTCTTGATACCATTCTGGCCATTAGAAAGTCATGGTTTCTATATGTTTAAATAATAATTTCAGTAGTAGATTTAGTCATTTTGTAGATAAACAACCGTTAGAGAAAACCAAAGGGGCAACCAAGAATTGACAATCCAGATACACAAGACACAGGACGACGACAAACAAAAATATAACACAGAAAACTAAACAGATGAGCAACACGGATCCCACTAAAAGCCGGGGCGAGCCCAGGTGCCCGCGAAGGGCTAGCAATTCCTACCTCTTATAAGACACCCACTCAGTTACTCGTATGGTCAATATATGTTGGACACCACTATGCGCAAAGAAACAAATACACAAATTAGGTAAATAACACGTGAGCTCTTCTACAAACAACTGGAGGTAAAGACGAACCGAACATCGTTTGTATGCGGACATCACAAAACGGAACTCAGAACGTAAAGACATATGATATGACAAAATGTAGAACATCACTATGCGCAAACACACACAAAAACAGAATAAGACATGAGCCCTCCTACAAACAAAAAACGAACCGAACATAGTTTCATTCGGAAATCCTAAAAGACATGTTAATCCCTAAAAGATATATATAGTCCATCCAAATGGTCAGACCAATTCAAAATATAACAAACTATATAGTGTTCGTACTATTTCCCTGATTGTAGCTCTGTGGTAGTTTTCTTGTCAGTACTTATAACCTCGTAATGTGATGGCGGCAAAATGATGACGGTATTTATAAGATACTTAATCCATAATTTGGTTTCTTGTTGATAACCTTACATTTGGGAAATGACACTCTATAGATCAAATAACATCAAAACGACAAAGATACTCAGATCTAGAAGTATAGAGTCCCATTCAACTATAGGCTATGGGACGTTTCGCACTCATGCTATGGTATGGGCTTGCCCAGTACTGAAGATCCTACTGTGACTGAAATGTAAAGCAACAATAAAATCGCTGTTCCTTTACTTCATATTGTGCCCAGGTGTAAATATGTATAATCGTTCATGTTTTCATTTATATCCATTCTTACTAATACACTTTGTATTTGTTTAATCATTTAATTAGAATCTCTATTATTCTAAAGGGGAGACTCTAGTGCTACTGCAGTGTTACTGTCCCTTAAAATATGATGACCTATACAGAAATGTTATTGACCATACATATGTTGACGTGTACGACAGCGTTACTGAGAACATATCATGCTGACGTGTACGGAAGTGTTACTGAGCACATATCATGCTGACGTGTACGGAAGTGTTACTGAGCACATATGCTGACGTGTATGGAAGTGTTTCTGAGCACATATACTGACGGGTACGGAACTGTTACTGAACACATATACTGACGTGTACGGGAGTGTTTTTGAGCACATATACTGACGTGTACGGAAGTGTTACTGAGCACATATACTGAAGTGTACGGAAGTGTTACTGAGCACATATACTGACGTGTACAGAACTGTTTCTGAGCACATATACTGACGTGTACGGAAGTGTTTCTGAGCACATATACTGACGTGTACGGAAGTATTACTGAGCAGATATACTGACGTGTACGGAAGTGTTACTGAGGACATATACTGGCGTGTGCAGAAGTATTACTGAGCACATATACTGACGTGTACGGAAGTGTTACTGAGCACATATACTGACGTGTATGGACGTGTTTCTGAGCACATATACTGACGTGTACGGAAGTGTTACTCAGCACATATACTTACGTGAACGGAAGTGTTTCTGAGCACATATACTGACATGTACGGAAGTGTTTCTGAGCACATATACTGACGTGTTCGGAAGTGTTTCTGAGCACATATACTGACGTGTACGGAAGTGTTTCTGAGAACATATCATACTGTTGTGTATGGAAGTGTTGCTGAGCACATATCATGTTGACGTATGAGGTATTATTACTAACCACATATCATACGGTAAAGTTACTGACCAATAACATATTTTGACGTATACGACAATAAATAATACATATAGTACATATATATATCTATAGAATAATTGTTTCTTAATAGTTGCTGTAAAATAATAAATCATAACAACTTCACAATTTGGATACACAGAACTATACCAGTGTAACACACAATCAAATATAGATACAATAAACAAAAACTACCTCACAACAACAATGTACCAGGAAGAAACCGGAAGTTAGTTTAAGTGCATCCAGAAAGAGATTGTAATGGCATCTGTCATGTATTGTAACAACACGAATATGGTTTTAAATTCCTTAAAGCTAAATAATATCTTGTTTATTTTCATAATGTGCTGCCGTTATTTTATACTGTTTTCGTTTTTCTTTTCTTCAGAAAATAGAATCGATATCATATTCAGTTTTATATTTCTTTGTATCACTTATTTGATTCTGATATTTGATACGACTTATACTAAAGCATATTCTTACAATGGAAAATATAGATCATGGATGTTGCTTATCCTTTGGCTTCAAGCATGAGTTAGCAAGCAGTTTTAGTTTAAAATGGAATAGCAATATAACAAATGTGACTTAAAACAAAACCAAAAGAACATATTCGCAAGATATTAGTACAGTCATAATGGGTTATTCCGATACAGTTGTCTATGACAACTGATCGCCTATATTACACCATCCTTTGATCTATCATGCATATATTCGCCATCAGCATCTGGAATTGTACTCTGAGGGAAAATAAAATCGCCATCACCTTACCGACATCGGTAGATACTGTTCTACCGATATATCTATACCCATGGTCACTACGACATGCATTGTTGCTAAACAATTGTTTTAAAATGGTTATGATTGGTTTGCTTATGGTGTGTAGCACCACTTTCTACACTATTTCAGTTGTTGTACCGTGGTAACCAGTTTTATTGGTGAACGAAACCGGAGTACATGGAGTGAGAAAACCACCGACCTGTCACAAGTCACTGACAAACTCTATCATGTAAAGCATTAAAATATCATAATGCAGGCACTCCATCAATCAGTCAATACAATCATACAACTGAAGAAACAAATAAAAAATATATGGTTTTATATGGCTTTGACATTTAATAAAACAATGAAAAACTAAATCGTACTGAAATCATCATTGATAACCTGGATTTTATGTACATCATTAAAACATTTAAAGCATATTTCTTCTTTTTTTTGTTTTGTGAATTGTGTTACAGTGATATATGACATGGATTCGCATCTAAGCAATAATATCATATATTTAATTAGTATCTATATTTTAGAGTTATATGTCATTCTATACGTGTTTTGATTGGTTTAAAAAGTTGAGGTTATTTGTGTATGTACGAAATTTAAAAATAAACGTCGTTCTCAAGGCGTCGCGTGCCGTTGTCATCAGGTGATTTTCTTTAAATGAAGCACATTTGGGGTTATTTAAATTTAATTCCGATTGTTTGCCTTATTTTGAAAAAATAAATATATTTTTCAATATCATAACAAAAAAAGTTTGAATTAATTTATAAGGATTGATCGAAATTATTTGTTCGGTTCATTCGAAATAACCTCAACCAGGTTGTACACTTGCGTTACCCGGTGTGTACAACCTGATTGAGGTTATTTCTTCATGAACCGAGCAAACATTTCGATCAATCCTTAAATATATATATGTGTCTATTCAATATTTCACTCTAATATTGAAAACCAGAAAATCAGAACTATATACAAATCATGTGTGATGTAGAGAACTTTAAAATAATGTATAAAATATAATGTAATAAAAAATATATATTTCAAAAAAAGAAAAAAAAAACCCTCCAGAAAACTGAATCAACATCAAAGAAATAAAATATTAAAAGGACCGCACAACACAAACTCAAACAAATCAGGAATAATGAGGCCCAACAAGCATACGGGATCATTACGTTTCTTACGAGCTTTAAAATCAACGTATATATCTATTTAACGAGGACGACACGTTTCTGGAATAAGGTACGATAAAAACAAAACATTTGGAAAACCCCAAAAAAAATTTTTTGGGTGAAAATCGTATCATATAAAGAATTTGTTGTTTTTTGTATTGACAAAAAATGGACATGTATAATATGTTTATAAAACTTTTTACTTTTTTAGAATAAGTAAATATTTTCGCAATTTATATGTTGTTTGTTTTATTCTGGCAACTGGCCATATTTTTAGTCTGGAAGGAGGAGGGCATAAAAGGAATTATATAGTAACCTGTCACGAATTAGCTTATCCATACGGTAATATTGTGTTGTGTTTTTGTTTTGTTTGTCTTCGTCTTGTGTACCCTATGTTGCCAGTTTCACAGGATTGTCCACTTCGACTGCCTCGTCGGTATTCTCTTACGTTTATTTAACTGATTGAAGATATGGATTAAGTACGACTCTGTTTTTTTTGGTCTTTTTTGTTGTTGTTGTTGTTGTTAAATTGGAATGTAATTGGTAATAACAACAAAATAATTTAACACTTACCGGGCTTCTTGTATAACTGCTATTTTTTTTTATTTTTTTTTAAGTTCGTGTTTTCAAAGACATGAAAAGATTATTATTAATTTGATCTTTGATGCTAATAATTACAAGGTACTCTACTATCCCTATGTCCAATGAATTTACAACAGCATAGTTCATACAACCAAATTCCTGTCAGTTTGAATCCTACTCAGGCGATACAACAGTATGTGATAAAGATTTTCAGTGACTTGGGGTGATTTACTCCGGCCTATTTTTGAAAGTGGCGTTAAACACCATAAACTAAACCAAAGTCCGCAATTGCTATGTTTCTGTTGTACTACATGTATGTTATCCATGCCTTTCTTTAATCAAAAGTAACAATATCCAATATGTTTTATGTGTACATGTATTTACGAGGTTTCAACGAAGAGAACGCGTGAAGTAGACAAAGTTATGAACAAGAGAATACATGTATCCTAGCTATAAATACAACCAACGACAACTCCGTACAAATTGTTTGTCATTATGAACTGTTGCGAGATGTTTTGGTTGTATAAAAACAAACAGGCAAATAAACAAACGAAAAACCGAATAAATAAACAAACAAATAATAAAATAAAAAAATAAATGAAAATTAATTTGTCGCTTTTTGTCGTGTCCTAGTGCGAGTTGAGTATGATCCGTCTTTCTCTTCAGACGAACCAGTGATAATTTCAAACGGATTGCATCCCACAGAGAACACAACAGTTCTTATTGACATACTCATCGACGGTAACAAGTATTAAATATTTGCAAAGTTCGGTGGTTGGTAGAACAAAATTTTACGGAAGAGATTACGAATGCGTCAGAAAAAATGTTTCCTTATTTAGTATAACACTATTAGTGTAATAAAATAAATATTTAAATAGTGACTATTAAAAATGACTTATATGCCAATAGGAAACAAACTGTACATATTTTATCTTCCTTTGTAAGAATTACTTAAATAGTTGCAATTATTAAAACTTCAAATAGTCAAGATTCTACGAGATTTTATTACTCCCCCTGCGTGCGTTTGTGCGGCTTTGCAGGAGCTGTTTAAATTTCATTACTTAAACACGTCTAATATCATCTTGTTTATGACAGATAATCTACAGGGTTGGCATATTTAAACAGTTTGGCATGCACTGAAAACCCGGCAGCTGTTGCTTAAAAAGTGTTTGGTATGTAAAATCAAGATTAAGTCCTTACCGAGGTGTACAATAACAAAGTGGTTTAACAATCAGTATTGTTAAGATCTTGTTTAAATAATGGCTACGAATGAAGTTTTAATTTTTTTACTTTGCTTACGTTCAAAGGTCTGACGATAAAATAGTCACAGAAGTGATGATGTGAAAGGCGGGAACGGCTAATAACAGCTAAATCATTGGATAATGGATTAAATGCGATCTCGTTACTTTTCAAAATAAATTTCTCCCATTCAATCTAATACGTCTTAAATTAACATACAAACCAAAATGAAGATGAAACATGTGTTTACCAAATCGAACAGATTTTCATTGATTTTATGATTTAAAATGTCTAAAGTAGCGTTTACGAGAATTTGACTAATACCTTGTATTGTAGTGTATACAAAATTAGGAGGCACACCTGTAGGGGATTAAGGTAGATGAAAAAATGACCTCTCAGTCAAAATGAGTTTGCACCTAGCTTTAAGGGATCGCATACTTGGCGAACTTCTCGAGTAGACAAGTAGTTGCACACTAACTGCTTCTTGATGTACTAATATAAATGACAACTTAATCTTATTTATGCATGAAATTTACATAAGACTTTTGTACTTTATTGTGACTTGACTTTTAAATTATATTCCGTAATGTAATGTTTTTTTGGGAAGTGCACGATCTGACGTCATCGTAGAATGAATAACTAATACATATTGCCTTGTATAGAATTGTCGTGATGACCCAATATTTACCGTTTCGGTGCATATGATTATTGATCTATGTGTCTCCTCTATATTCTTGTGCATCATGATATACCTAGACTATAGTGTAAAACAGAGAACAGCAACACAGAATAATTATAAGGATAATAAGCATTTTACGTTTTCAACAACATTTCTGTTATATCATGGGGTCAGGTTTATTGCTGGTGATTTCTGGACATTCTGGTGACATGGTTATTTGGTTGGTGTACCAGGTATGGTGTTTAATGCCACTTTCAACAATATTTCAGTTATATAGTTGTGGTCAGTTTTATTGGTGGAGGAAACCAGAGTACCCGGAGAAAACCACCGGCCAATGTTGTATCGCCTGAGTGGGATTCGATCTCACAACGTTAGTGGTGATCCATACTGATTGCATAGGTAGATGTAAATCCAACTCCCATACGATCACGACCACGATGGTTCCTCGACACAGATGAGAATCAATCTCACAAGCTTAGGATTTTTAAATTATTGCAAGGAGATGTAAATCTACCTTCCATACGATCACAGCCACGACTGCCCCGTCAAGAATATATTATTAGGAATGAGGTGTCATGCCGATCAATGAGATTTTAATCAATATGTTCTTTCTAGATACTGATTACATAGGTAGTTGTAAATCCAACTATCATACAATCACGACCACGATGGCCTCTGTTCAATGGGAACTGCTGAAAGTTGTACATATGGGAAAGGAGTCCGAGTGTGGTATTCCGAAACTCAAAAGTCACTCATCGAAACAAAAGTAAATAAAAAGTCTGACCCACAGTGTCAGGAATATAACTTTCGCTTGGTATATTCATAACTTACCTGGACACCCCACCTCAGCATTGTCTATGTCTTAACATGAATTGATATACTCTTAGTTAACTTTAAATTAAACAATATTCCAGCAATATCTATGAAAAGAACAACTTTAAAACAATAAATCATGCAAATGTGATAGATGTATTCATTGATTTCTGAATGATCAAAGGAACCAAGTGAGTAAGACCAGAAATGTTTGCAATGCAACAGTTTAAAAACGATAACTGCTAACTACACAAGTTGTATTTCCTACTTTGATAGAACACGGAACTTTGAAATTTTCGAAAAATGAATTTCTTTGTTCGTGACTTTGGTATTTCGGATGCCAACAGGAAATATATCGTCAACTTAAGCCAGAACTATCATTGTTTCATGATGTGGTAAAAGGTATTCGAATACCCTGCATTAGTTAGGCTTTCTTGTAAGACAAGGGTCAATTCCTCAAAGACCATAACTTTAAAATTATCAATTGGTTTCTGATCACCCCTTTTGGTATCTCCACTCTTCCATTAGAATGGAGATACAAGCCAAGGTTACGCATTCCCTGGTATATTTACCACATGCTCTCATTGGAATCGTCACTACATAATGATCAGATGAACATTGTATATAACAAAGCTGTACAATGGTAACATTTGTAAAGAAAACCCAATAAATGAAATTCTTTTTTTTAACAAAAGCATTCAATATATAAAACAAAATCGGTAAAATTAGCAAATATTCAAACATGCAAATGCCACATTCGTCATTTTCTTGAACAACACCCATTTTTAATGGAGTCGGGACCATATAGATTATTGCCATTTTTTTCTTCTAAATTTGAAAAAATAAAATTAATATATTGGGTAAACTGCGTTGTATCAATAAAATAAAAAAAAATAATAATAAAAATAAAAACTCTCGGAATTGTCAGTTTCAAAGGCCAATCACAAAATCGTAGAAATATGGGATTTGTTTTATTTGAGAAAGTTTTGATACTTAAACATGTCTCAAATCAGATAATACTGGTAAAATAAAATCAAAACACAAGAAAATTATATTGAAAAATAATTTCTGTAACATCACCATAAAAAATAAAATCCAATACGTCAGTTTGTCAAAAGGTTTTAACAAGACAAATTATCATTTCGTGTGAAAGGAACAAATAATGAGTTGACACATACAGACACCTGTACGTATCTTGTATACAATAAAATGTTACGAAGTATACAAACTTGTTTGTCGCATGAACAAAGATAAGTATGGAATTTTATACTTTTTGACACATCAACACTTCTAACTGTCATAATAAATAAATAAAGCCCGATTCCGAATACGGATACAGCTGAATACGGACATTTCACATATTTCTTATGTCTAATAATAATCGTTTATATGCCAGAATACTTTTGAACTAAGGCGTCAAAATAATTGTTTTACAAGATAATATAGTAGTTTGTCAGAGTATGGATAAAAAATGACCCCCAACACCTAAATGAACGTCTCATTTGTTAGCTTGTACTTAATGTGACAGTCACAATTGACCCTATATATATTAACATGTCCTTTCCTCAGCTGTGAATTTTAAAAGACGTCTTAAATGTTATATCTTTGCGTCTCCTTTTAAACAGTTTATATTTGCATGCAAATAACTTGGAGATTGTCATGCTCCGTAAAAGACAACTTTGAGCAACTTCTAACTGACCAAATTTAGCTCAATATTCCTCACATTATCCACCATCAACTTTTTAATTTGTTTTTCTATAAAAAATCAAAACCCGATTATGTACACATAAAGTTAAAGATCGAGAAACACGAACTCCACTAAACGCCGGGAATAATACAGATTCTAAGATTGTCGGTCCAAATTATACATCCCAACATTGTATTTACCGATTTGTTTGTAATTTTTACGATATCTCTAATGTCACTTTTTCAATAATTATCGATTTGTTCTAGGAGAGGAAAAACTCTGATATAAAATCCGGGTAGATCTGGCTCGTCAGCCTTGATTGGCAACCAATCTAGAGGAAGGATAACTTGACTACAAAATCCCTGGTCATCCATGTTGGGGGTTGGGATCACGGTTAACAACCCTGTCCTGTAAAAAAGAACAGTGTTACAGAAACATCAACATGCCAACGGCATTACGGGCAGTAAGTAAGTAATTAACACAACAAAATTTACTCTTAGATAAATAATATACTATGTGTTGTTCTTCAAAAACTCATCACAATTTGACCATTTGAAAAAATGTATACCGGTATCCCGTACAAATGGAAAGAGAGTCTTAAAGTTATATTTTAACCAACGATTACATCCTTTCTATATGTTGCATACGGATGGAAACCATGCGATAGAATATTCAATATAATGCGCACAACCTGTTTCTGGAATAACCTTCATCGTCATCGTGTATGCTGATATTAAAAAGACACGAAAGCCAATTAATATATATATAATCTTTAGGGGCAAGTACACTTGAGGACATGATCAGATATATTGGAGTAGTATGCATATGTATTAATGGGAGTATAAGTTATGCAAATAATGCTTAAATAGCGATGGACAACAATTTCACCAATATCAACGAATCGAATATCTTCATTGTCGTACTTATTGTGGAATACATTGCTTGAAGCGACAGTCTGGATTTTATTTCGATGATGATCGGTATCGTAGTACACGGCGGACTTACAACACGATTACTAGGAATTTAGCTTTGTATCAGTACATTCAGCCTCTGGTGAATGTTTAAAAGCTGTATTCATGACAAATACAAATTAGCAAACAATATACCAGGCCATATGGTGTTACAATAATGGCGTTTTCGAATGCCACATGCAAAGGTAAAGTAATGGATAGCGTCTGAACATGAACAATGACTATTTTAATCACTATTTGGGTGGGATATCTACGTTTATCTTTTGTATATAATGAACTGTTATTTGACTTTGTGTGCGCACTATATTTGATATCTACGTTTTTATTAAGTTGATTTTTACCTACAGATAGCGTAACATTCACCACCGGTTTTTTTGGTGGGTTCCATGTTGCTCATATTTGTAGTGTTCTGTGTAGTCATATTATGTGTCTTTACGTTCTGAATTCCGTTTTGTGATGTCTGGTACGATTTCCGCATAGAAACGATGTTCGATTCATCTTTACCTCCAGTTGTTTGTAGGATGGCTCATGTCTTATTTACGTTATTTGTGTTTGCTTGCGCATAGTGGTGCCTGACACATATTGCGTTGTGTTTTTATTTCGTTTTTCTTCGTCTTGTGTACCCTATGTTGCCAGTTTCTCTGGGTTGACCTTTTTTGCTTGCCCCTTATGTTGCCTCTAACGTTTACTTAGCAAATACAAGATACGTAATTATGTTACGTCCCAGCAAACAGCAGATTTCAGTTCGGAGCGGTCGTACCAAATTCTATCTATATACCAGGGGTAACCTCGGATAGCACTATTCATTATCAATTTCATCCACTTTTGTTGTTCTTACCTTTGTCAGATTATATAAAGATCCATGTATGGTTGGGTTGCCCAAGGTATCATGGGTAATGTTTTAATACGTTCCATGCATGTGTACCTTTCCTAAAATATGTCTTCTTAATAACCATTACGCAAGTGTTTGGAGATACCAAATAGTTAATCAGAAGTGGTAAATGAAAGAAGAACAGACAATACAAAGTCCAAAATAAAGAGGTCAATAACACAAAAATTATCTACAAACCACTGCACAGAAACCGGTTTTGAATTCAGTTGCTATGGACGGGTATTTACTTCTTACTCCACAAATGCCACCAGTCGTGTTACATGTGTTACATTGTCAACTTATAAATGCCACAGATGGATGTGCATTTGATTCACTAACTGTCATGGGTGTCACCGAAGATAAAATCCTCAAAAAACACAATGTCGGCTAGGTTCTCACTACTGTGATGGTCACAGACTCGAGAGCTACTATTCCACTAAAAGTACTGTCGACTCAATTACACAGTAATAATAATAATATAAATCGTTATTTGTGTACGACAAACCTCGTGAATGAGAAAACTTGTAATCTGTGATATGCGTGATTGACATAATTTATTTCTCGTAATTCATGATCAAAAACATTATGTCCTACTAATCTACTGCAAAAGAAGGATGAGCGATTGATTAAAGGTAGGAAATGACCTTTATTTGTAACATCAAAATGGCACCTTTATTATTAGGATCTGCAATATTTATCACCTGGCACTGAACACGTGAAATTGAAATATACTTTTCCTGTCATGTAAAAACCTATCAACCGACCACTGACATTTTTTAAAAATGCACTGGTCCGCGCCTATCTTGTCCGGGGCAATTCAGGTGAACAGAAAATTTAATAAATTCAGTCAGGACAAATATCTCTTTCATTATATACACCTGTTTAAATAAAAAATGATGAGCGCAAAATATGCTAGAATGAATATGATTTTTAAAAAGAGCATTAATCTTTGAATTATAACAAATGCTTAATGTCGGATGGAGACAGGGAATTTGACCCGAAACCATGTTTGTGTAATCTACATTGTATGTTAATATGTAATGTCATTAAGCATATTGTATAAATGGATGTTTTGCCTACACTAGACTTCGGTCATCATAATATTGTCATTTGTTAAATGACTCGCACAAAATGTACATTTCGTTTTATTATTGCGTGGTTGGGGTAATGTGCGTTCTATAATAAAACCTATAAAAATAAAATAAATATACATTGTACATATAAACATTTTTGACACTAGATGCATTAGTCCCTCCACGAGAAGAGACACATTAGGAACTATGTTTATTTAGCTTTGGTGTTATCTACCCTTCCGAAGCACCTGCATCCATTCCCGATCTCTAGTGGGGTTCGCGTTGATCAATCTTATGGTTTCTGTGTAGTGTTTTGTAGATCATTTATTGTCCTTTTGTCCCTTATCTTTTGGACATTCCACTGTCTTTTCTTCTTCGTTTTATTACTCTTATTAGAACTTTGGTATTTCAGTGCGTTGATTTCAGACACAAAATAAATGGTAGATATACTTATTATATTATAACGTCTAACTATTTATTGTCATCAGAAACAGAGCAATCTAATTAGAAGTACGTTTAGTCTCTCAACCCAGCTAAATTTAGTTGGGTCTTGTGTAATCTATTTTGAACTAGTATTATAGTATTGTACTTTTACATAGAGTATCCGCATTTATACACTGTACTGTACTACAAATAAATGACTATAGATTGTGTTTATGACTAGTCAAGTTAGACATTTAAGGTCAACTTGGTGAGGAAAAAACAAGACATAGAAAAACGCAGCTGAGAAATCGTCATTTTTGAAATATGTTAACTCAATACAACATATGACTTAAATGGAAAGTGTAGTTAGTTGGTAAATGATGGCTTGGATTGTAGGTTTGGTTTGGTTTGGTGTATGGTGTTTAATGCCACTTTCAACAATATTTCAGCTATATCGTGGCGGTCAGTTTTATTGGCGTAGGAAATAACCGACCTGCCGCAAATCACTGACAAACTTTATCACATAATGTTGTATCGAGTACACCTCGGCGGGGTTCGAACTCATGAGCTTTATGAATTATCCTCCTCCCTAAGTACCACCCAATCTGCTTGATCTTAAATGTCTCTTTGTTATCAGAATATAGTCGACCACAAGGTGCCTAAAATGCGTAGATTATTAAGATGCAATATCCAAGATACGTTTCACGGACTCCAGTGGTCATAAAAGTTCACTTGACCTTTATGAACTCAGCAAATGTGTTGTATTTGTAAAACGTCTTCAGACACAACTAAAATGATACTTAGTATTGTTATTCAATAGTTTTAAGGTGGCCTTCACTGATCCTGTTAAATTATGTAGAACCAACAATCTCCTTAAAGAACACAACGCATATGTCAGGTTCTCGTATTAGTATTATAAACAGAATGAAAGAAATAAATAGCATTTGTCTGAAATTTTTACTTACACTGACATTCTATCAAATTTACATTTGAATATAAGAAATAAGACTAAACTAAAGGTTGTAACATATTTGTGGCAAGTAGAATAACGGAGCAAGCAACTAAAAACACATTAGTCATAAACAACAACAAAAAATTAATATTAATTTCTGCATAAATAAATATATATATCTTGCGTAGTTTTCAAGGTCTATTTTAATATTTTTTATTTATTTACACATCGGACATCATGCATTTGTTCCAAATATTAACAGGTTTAGTAATATGCTCCACCAAATGCTGATTATGTATAAAATACTGGCATCAAAATCGTTTTAATTCATTTCGTCTTAAGTTGTCAATCGTTATTAAAATAAACGTTAGAGAGTAGCGAAGGACCAATCAAAAATGGATAATTCATAGAAACTAGCAATATTGGGTCAGACGAAGAAAAACAAAGCATAAACACAACACAATATTTGTTGGACACTACTATATGCAAACAAACACAAATAATGTAAACAAGACATGAGTCCTCATACAAACAACTAGAGGTAAAGACGAACCGAACATCGTTTTATGTGGACTTCACCAAAAAAAACCGGGGATGACATCAGGTGCTCGCGAATGGCAAGAAGTTCCTGCTTCATACAAGACACTCGCCGTGTTACGTGTTACTCATCTATATAAAAAAATGCGTAATTGAAATATAAGAATTTAGTATATGAACACTCCGATTTCTTTTTTAATGTCTTAATATAATCATTGTAAGGGATATATGTAAGATGAATTACAAAAGGTCAATGTTCGTTAATACACGACACAAATATTTTTAAAAATATTTTAGTGTTTAATTTTATCTTCTGAAGTGATTTCCGTCCATTGACCATTATAATAAAGTTGATTATGATTAACACGTGGTATACATCAGGATCATTAATATGTTTTAATAATTGACAGTTTGACATCAGGTCGACAAGGTTACTGATGATCAAACGCTTGTTTCTCGTAATGTATATTCTACTTTAACCTGCGGAAAGATATAAAAACATAAAATTGTTTATGTTCAACATATCAAAATTTCTTATCTCTATAAACACCATTACGTGCAATCCAGTAAGTTACAAGAAAAATATAACTTAATGTTCACACGTAATTTTCTCATTCATAATTTTATGTTATATCTGAAATAGTGAATTCATTAATACGATTTTTTTATACTTTGAAATTGACCTGATTGATCAAAGTACACACTGTTCAGTATGATTAATTGGAGAGAATAGTCTCAACATGTTAACAAGCTAATTAGTAGATGTGTCTCAGATTACAATAGATATTAAATTACGTCTGTTCTTAGTTGTATATCCTCCATTTTATTATTGTCAGGGGAGATAACTCTGGTTTACAACACTTAAGAGACAATACCCACAATACCAAGGTACATTTATAAATCTCTGTAATTCGTCAAGCAGAAACAAGCACATTCTTGTTTCTTATTGGAACGTATCACTTGCAAAACAACAAACATTAAATGGCTTCACAATTTAAATTATCATTATAGCCATTAAATTTGTTTGATGTTTGTCATCAATGGCTCAATTTGAGAAAAAGAAT
The DNA here is from genome assembly GCA_002080005.1 of Gigantidas platifrons. Lineage (NCBI taxonomy): Eukaryota > Metazoa > Mollusca > Bivalvia > Mytilida > Modiolidae > Gigantidas > Gigantidas platifrons. Next base: position 186,156 of record MJUT01008146.1, read on the forward strand.
TAAAATGCTGATTCCTTATCTGTTTAATTGACACTGACAATCAAGATCTTCAACACAATTGAAATTTAAATGGTTTAAATAGCCATATCGTCACATCTGGTGATTATGATATATATAATGATAACACAGATGTGTAAGAAATTGTCCTTGGCTTAAGTCAGCGGTTATTTTAAATCAATGAAAATTTAATATTTTATTGATAATGTTGTTACATTTGTGTCATACAATATTGATAAAAATTAATTAAATTAATTACTTTTGAAACTTACCTTTGTTAAAAATCAGAATTGCTATAAGTTTCGCATTACAGGTTTTTTATTTTTCTCATCAAGCAAATTATTATGTTTATTCGTTTATGCATTTATTCATTCGCAGGTATTTACATTAATTAACTTATCGCATTAACAACTGAATAATTTTAATTATTAATATTTTTATTTTTGTAACTTGATAACAACGTAATACCGTCAAGGTTAATCCATGCACTTTAGGCTCAATCAAAATTAAAAGTTTCTGATTACTTTTGGAATCACAGTAGGACCGACCACTCATGCCACTTATTTTCGATGAATTATATGTGTTTTACTGGTGTCCCTTTCTTTACGAAGTAATTGGTTTCAGCAAAAACTGTAATTTTCATGTTGAACATAAAATGATAAAAGATAATTGACGATTGTTCAGCCAGCTACAAACAAAGGTACAACATATAAAAACTCTAAACACAGAAATAACAACGTATAATGCCGATGGAGATACTGTTCCTGCCTTACGACAAACACAAAAATATTGAGAAGATTTTTATAGGTATTTTTCTATTATACATTGCTAAACCGTAACATGTTTTTCCCGGATCAATACATTCAAAATTAAGAAAAAGATAGGGAAAAACAAATGTCTATGATAAATATCCATTAACCTTTCCATATGACATTTCTTAATTGAAAACCGTGTGTCTAATTCCATATATTGCTCTGTTTAGAACAATAAAATATGTTATTAGTTATCTAAAATTAACTTTCAAAGGGTATATTTCTCTACAGAAAGGTTGTATCTAAAATATTCAACTAAAAATGGTAACTTTAGCTGAAAATAAAATTATAATATCTGTTCATGTGGCTAATCAGACATTTCAATTTAAACCTCATAGGATTTATAAGCATGAATGCGCCAAATCAAATAAATAAAAATGTTTATAATTTTGAAAAGTATCTCTGATTTTTATATATATCAAATGTTTTGCTATGATAATAGGATGAAATAACATGTAGTGAGACACGATAATGACTGATATCTCAGCCATATCTCCACTTGTTACAAACAAACATCGATACACAGAACAATTTGATAGTATCAAACCTGGCAGGAACAGTCATTGGATGGTCTCTATTCTAAACCCACCCAATAGACCTGAACGTCAACCAAGATGGTTGCTCTTATTAGGCATTGTTTGTCATTCTGGCTTCTGATTGACCGTTGGTAATGTCAACCCTCCCCTGTCCGTTTCTCTCTTTTCCTTTGGCCATTGTACCATATGTCCTGTTTCGATATACGGTTTCTGAATATCCTTTTGATAGGACAGTGAGTGGTTATGTATGTGTTTAGGGGTATCGATTGTACCTCTGTTTTTACGGTTTCGTTATCAAATATTTTAACTGTTCTGACAGTGAGTTATTCAATTTTTATTTCATTTTCCTTCACTTTGTGTTAATTACACATGAATTGTGAGAGCAGCTTGAAATTAAACCCGTGGTAAAACTTATATTCAGTCAATGAACAGACGGACTTTCCCCTTTTGGTTTCGTGATTGCAAGCACAAGATCACAAATGGTATGATTTTAACCATGACGGTCTTCTCGGCATAACCTGTTGATTGAACGGTATTGAATGTATTAGTTTTACCCATTAAAAAACAGCAATATGTTAACTAAAAAAAAACAATTTCTAAACCACTCTTGATAACTTGTTTCTGAATCCCATTGAACATTGTTTAAGTATATATATTGGAATAATTGTATGTTGAAATTTCATAAAATAAATATTGTTTAAACTAAAACTAAACCACTCTTAATGAATTACAAATCGTGGCAACTGTTTAAGGGTGTAGACCTGGGGTATGGGAGATAACTCTATTTTCAGTGTCTTCTCAAATATATGATCATCTGTGCGTTTGAAAATTCCACCTCAATTCCAAGCTTCTTGGTGATAATGATTGTTTACATTGGATTTGGCCAGTTAAAAAATATGACTCCTTTTCCTTTTACCTTTCCACAGCTGTGCTCCTTGTATTTTAATATCTTATTGCTGCTTATGCCAGTGTCAGGCAGTGTGTTATTATTATATGCCCACAAAATCATTGAAATATCTCTTTCCAGAAAAAATGTTCATCGAAATATGTTGTCAAAAATGCCAGAAATGTAACACAATTTGTGTTAAAACCTTTTTCTATTGAATTTCAAGGGTTTGTAAAAAAAAAACAAAAACAAAATATATTCATCAGAATCTTAGATATTATGAAACTATAGAGCAAATTATACGGTAGTAAAAAATAGAAATCTATGTTTGGTGGAAAATTGTAATATTATCTGATCCTCTTATACCGCCGTCCCCTTCTCCTAACACAAATAAAGAATAATCAGAATCAAACGAATACAACTGGAGGACAGAATTTAAAGGAATTTAACAATACAGCTGGTGGCTGTCTGTCTGTGTGTGTGTTTTTTTTCTTTTTCTTTTTTTTTAATGAATTAATCAAGCATAGTCATCCTCAAACCACCCCTCCCATGAAAAGACAAATGCAGTCATTTGGTAATTTGGACATCCACTGTGTCAATTATAAGAATTCAAAAGTTTTTTGTTATTGGTAACTAGTTATTTTTTTTTATCTCACAAACAAAGAAACTAGCAAAAGATGGGTGTGTGGTAACTTTCATCGACAATTTCATTTTTTTTTCTGGGTGCCATGAAAAGCATAAATTTAAATATTTTACAAATTAGACGGTAAAAGTTTGTATAATATGGTGCAATGATGTCTATATGTCTATTCTTCAGTGTAACATTTTTTGGTGGAAATTAATTGACAGGAATTTTTTTAATCCGATTTTTAATATCAAGGTGGTCCTCAGGGCATCCCCCCTTTTTTGCAGTTTCCACTGTTTTGAACGTGATTATCTCCAAACAGGATATTCAGATATGCTAGATATTTCATATTTATTCAACAACAACACTCTCAAGTGTATTTAAGCCAAAATATTCCCTTTCAATCAGAAATAAATAGGCATATCTATTAGAATCTTCCGAAACTAGTATTACAATCTGGCGTCCAGAATACCCCCAAATTTGCTATATTTAGGATGTGCTATGGAGAAAACGGTACGGTGGAAATTTTTGAAACTTTGGCAGATTATGTACTTAGACATATCTATTCCATGATGCAAATTTAAAAAAAATTGATTGATGGGAAAATGTTAGGGTAACCCAGGTCTACACCCTTAAAGTTTAATATTAAATTGAAATATTTGGCCAATGATAATATTTCATTTGAGAACGATATGTATGTTATCGTTTAACACCGTCACTTGTTATTGAAGTACCTGTACCAAACCAAGCACGTGTCTCAGTGGTATCGGTTTTACCTCTATGTACGGCTTTTCTTTTGGATTTTGGAACTGCTCCGACAGTGTGGTATTTTATTTTATTTTTTTTTTATTTTATGGCTATCACTGTGCACACACATGCATCTTTATCCATCGTATGCAATAAAATTCATTATAAATAAATCATAGAATATCAAAATATAGAAATAAAGACGAAATCGCCATACGGATATCAGAAATTTGCGAGGAAGCAGATTTTGGCTATCTTGGTAAGATTCGTCGGATTTAATACTACTAAAAAGTGTTAAATTAGTTGGCTTTCCAATCATTTGACGATCCGTGTACCTGGTGAAGGTCATTCGAGAAACGTACCTGGTGAAGGTCATTCGAGAAACGTACCTGGTGAAGGTCATTCGAGAAACGTACCTGGTGAAGGTCATTCGAGAAACGTACCTGGTGAAGGTCATTCGAGAAACGCGTCGAGTGCTCTATATTAGATATCTAGATTTTTACTAAAGTTCAGATTGTGACGTCAAAATATCTCAATTTTTCAAATTTTTACGTCACAATAAGATATGTAGAAAAAAAACTGCTTTAACATATCACTAGTCATTAAATATATCAACTGGACAAGAAATTGACAAAGTTTATTACTACCAAACAATATATTGAGCACTTTGAAATTGTGTAAAGCAATTACTCAATTAAATGTTTTCTAAAAAAAAACCAAAACAATTTATACCGATACAATTTGTCAGCTAAATGTCAAACTTCCATTGATAAGTTTTAATTGTCCTAATTAGTATTCATATAACCTTCAATTTATGCAAAAAAAAAGGCAGATAATAAATGCATTAATGTATTTAGCAATAAAAATACTATTAAAACAAATACAGTTCTGAGAGACAAAATGAGTTACTTTAGAAATAAAATAGGTTACTGACAAAGATCAAACACGAACTACTCAGTATAGATTATCTCTTAAATCATTCTTAAAAAAAAACTAAAAAACGTAGATATCTAATTAGGTGCGCACGACAGCCCACCTGTAATAACCTTCATCAGGTACACTCATTGTCAAATGATTGGAAAGCCAAATAATTTGGGAGCAAGGAAGCCAAAAAGCATAAACAGGAAAACCCAAATCGGCTAACTACCTATTTCCTGCAGGAGAATGACATTAGTTTTGTTTATCAATTATATTATTTAGTAACTAACTGTAAATTGCAAATATAGATATATCAAATAAAGCATATAAGTGCCGCAGAATGGTATACTGGACGGCTGAGACCAATAGTTTACCAGCTGAGGTATCATCCAAGTGTCAGAAATAAAAGCTTATAAACCTGGAATAACATTCATCAGATAGGATCCAGGTCAAAAGATTGGAAAGTCAAATCATGTTAAGGTTATTAGGAGCTATCAAACATGATATTATACTTGTTGTTAAATTCACGTTTGTTTGTAGAATTATTGCACAACAAAATGTAGAAATAGGACTTAGCAGTTCATGATTATTTCTATAACGCAATAAATAAGTACAATCAAACCTGTCCATGCGGTCACCTTTATTAAAATATCACCTTTTCTTGACCTGTCATAGAAATTGTCATATGAATTGAACCTCTTTTAAGAGGTCACCTGTCTTATAGGCCACTTTTTCTTTGTCCCAAATGTGACCTCTTAATACAGGTTTGACTGTACTTGCAGTGCAAGGTCTGAAATTTCACACAGTAATCTTTAACATTATATTACTGTAATAAATTGTCTGTCTCGTTACAGAAATTGACATGGTATTTCTGTATATTACATATTAAATCTTTAAGTATAGACCACGGTGAGAATTGATGACGATTTTATTTGAACATTTATTGGTGTGTTTTGTGGGCAAATAGATGATTTGGGTAAAGCTTTACATATTTTTATACATAGTTTGAACATCGAGAATTCAAAAGTTAACAACAGTAAGCCGATATAAAATTATTATGAGTAATCTCAGTAGGAATGATGCATTCTTTGGAACGAGTTCGTATTAAAATCTCCAACAATTACTATTCTTAATGTTTTAAAAGATCGGCGTTTTACATACATAAATATCACCAAAATCAGCCATCATGCGTTGGCAAAACATTATATGATGATAAAGTCTTCGATATGACAAGATTATTTCTTTAGTTCGTGGCATAGCTTAGTTTGATCACTAAGACTTAGCTTTTGATGACAAACCACTAAACATAAGATAATCTTAAGACATATGTAAACACAATGAGATAAGACTATCAACCTCGTTATAACAATCGTTCCATATAACTGCCATGTTAGTTACACAATAGTACCCTATAGATGTATAATAGTACTTCTCAGATGAATGTCATCCGAACATGAACGCCTTTGTTTGAATCTGTAACATTGTAAAAAATAAGCCAAAAAGATAATATCGGTATTGTAAGCGTCTATTTCAACTTCAATTGACTCAATATGCAGAAAACATATTATTTTGCAGATTAAATTGATGCTTATTGTGTGGTCTCAAGCTATGATAACAAGAAGTGCTGTCAGATACCTTGTCAAAGTCACATTTGAATTGAAGTTCGACCCATGTCATAAAGCCAGATTTGATAGTTTGTAAAGATAAACGTCTTTTTTTTTCAATATAAAGGTGAATACAATCTGTTTAAATGGTTGTTGTTTTGACATCATTTAACTATTTTGTTAATATAAATAGGATACATTAGACGTAACAAAGGCTCATTATGTTGTCTTTCTGATCATATTTCATGTACATTTCATGTATATCAATGTAAACAAACATACATAATACACAATAAATTAGAAAATTGGAAATTGTGTAATAGAAGGTTGAGAAGTTAAATGTTACTTTGTGACAGGCTTACACGAGACCAGTGTCAATTTAAGACAAATGAAAGTTAAACAAAAGGAAAATGAAGACTAGTATATTTTCCTCGTTTTTTTATGTAGATTAGTTTCAAATAAATACAGATCGGGTTCAAGGAAATTAAATGATCCCGAAGTACATTTATATAAATACTAATAACAAAGAGATAATAATAACCAATAGGAAACCATATCGTTCCTGTAATAAAAGTGTGTGTTCGTCTTCAATGCGGAAGATTGAGGGTTCGTGGGGCGATCGGGTAAAACTAGAGATGATACAATTGATATATGCTACTTCATCGCTAACCATGTCGCATTAATGGGTAAGCTAAGATAGACTCGGCTTTAGGCTAATGTCCCCGCGGAGACTGACATGCTAACCTGCTACACACCAGTCACCATTTCACTAAGTAAAATTATTACAGGCTACGAGATAGCTACAAATTGTTCAGTTGGATTTAATGAAAACGTAGATATCTAATTTAGTGTGCATGGCGCGTGTCAGGAATGACCTTCATCAGGTACTTTCAACATCGAAAGATTTGAAAGCCAAATAATTTAAAGCAAGCAATCACTCATCCTCTCAGGCGAATTCACTGACACGATGTGACAAATTGCTATATTCGAAAAAAAAACACAAAAAAAACAAACAAATGCCGCTCAAAACACATGTTTAGTTTAATGACAATATCTACCTGAATGGGAAAGACACCTTTGAATAACTGACAGCACATCAACAAAAATATTTAGCATAACGATATGAATTATATTAATATATATTCTTTGTCCAATGAACATAAATTCGTGATCCATGACGATTGGTTTACCAATAATAAAATAAAAACAAAAACACAATAACAAATGTGAAAAAGAAAATACAACTTTCTATGGCGAAGTGGAATATGCCGATGATTGTACTTCGAAGTAGCCCAGTATTTGAGTTATCCACGATATAGTCAAGTTCACGAAAGTATGAACGGGTCACATATTTGTTTCGAATTATTCAAGACAACGATTTATTAGAGTTCAAGATAACGTAGTTTGATATAAATTTTAAAACAATTTTGATAATTTGCAAGAAAGTTTAAAAATACTAAAGGAAGAAATCTGAAGCCATATCTCGAGGAGGGACAATGGCCGAATGAAAATGGACAAAGAGAGAATTAGTGATCAACAAATAGTACACAAGAAACTACAATTTGACCAACACGAACCCCACAAAAATGGGGATGATCGCGGGTTCTCCGAAAGGAGAGTGAAGTCCTGTTCATCTAGTGGCATCAGTTGTTTTGTTAAACGACACGATCGTCGTCCTCTGTTTGCTATAGCGACCAAATGAATACTGTGGATTGTTTATTTGTTAGATGTGAAACCAAAAACTAAATAAATATATAACAAAAATTAAATTAGTAAGGCAACTTGTGTATATCTTCATGAAATGCGATGCCAACTCTACATGTCAAACAATCAGATTGTGTTTTAGTGACGTTCAATATTATATAACAAAGCCATGCATGGATGTACTTGGAAAATGAAATATTGATAAAACGAAAGGTATAATAAAAGCGTAGATACCATATTTAGTGCGCAGGAAGTATCTTTATAATAACCTTCACCAAATAACTTAATGTTGTTAGTGACCAATAAACTAAAGTACATAAACATGATAACCATTATAGGCTAAGGTCACCTATATCTGAGGCAGTAGAACCTTAGTTTTGATAATAATCACATTATTTAGTAAATTTCAATAATAAATATAATTTATGTAATAAACCATATATAAGTAGAAATAATTTACACATTTTCAAATGACGTTGGCTAAATGTAAACAACCTCTTGAATAGCAATACAGCATATGTCGGCAAAAAGCTCGTAAGAGCTTGTGTGTGTACTGTTATATGTAAACCCGACTATAAATAAAGCTTATTATTATTATTATTATCATATCTACTAAATACTATTTAATTTGAATATAATACGGAATGGCTCTTTGTGCATTAACTCTATTTAATTACTCTATAATAGACTGATCATACAACTGACGTGTCATAAGACATTACTATATCAATTTACCTGTCACCTGTCATCCGTGTAATTTTACACCTGTGAGGTGAGATGGTAGTTCTGTGGTTACAATATTACAAAACCACACAAGATATTAACTTGTAGATTTGGGCTACTGTGTTTTAACGCCACTTTCAATAATATTTCAGTTATATCGTTGCGGTCAGTTTCATTGGTGGAGGAAATCGGAGGACCCGGAGAAAACCACCGACCTGTCGCAAGTCATTGACATATTTTTTCACATTTTGTATACCTCCCCATATCGAGATTCGAACCCACAACATCAGTGGTGATAGGCACTGATTGCATACGTAGTTGTAAATCCAACTACCATACGATCACATCCACGACAGACACCTTTTAGTTTTGGTATCCTATCACCAATTGACTGGTATTGTAATCATGGGCACCAATTCTCCTTATCAGAGGCATGCGCCATTGTTACCTTGATTAATTAGTCGGACATTACTATAGAAAGTAATGGGAAACTTTACTTCTATTCTGAATAACTATTTTATTATGTTGAATTTTATAAAGAAGCACATATACACGTATTCTTGAAAGTTGTATCTTTTATTTGGTGTTAAGATATTTAAAATTGCTTTTGATTTACATATTTCCTTTATTATTTGAAATTTATACGGTCGTTTGTATATAAAATATAGGATTGAAATTGAAAAACAGCCTTTTGACGGTTTTCAGAGGTATTTTGCTATTTTATCGTTTTTATTACAAATTAGAAGCACATACTACCATGTTCACAATAAAACGCACTTTTAGCGTATATAAGTTATTCTTATGTTGGTAGAGGTCTTGATATTTCCATTTTCATTTAAAAATACAAGTTTGCAACTTTTTAAAACAATCCGATAAAATGTCTAAGTCCGTACAGGTAAATAAGTCAAAATCCATATTGCGCAATAAATAGACTTGTTTCGTGTTTTCTTAATAATTAACTAATTAAGACATGCTGTGTGATTGTACACGACTAAAATCTATTTATACAGAACTATATAAAATACAAATATATCGATAAGGAAAGTTTTTTACTTTCTTTTTTTTTTTTTCGATTTTCATATTAATCGTTCATTTTATGCATTTTTGAAAAATATGTATTTTTTTCCCAAAATATGCTTTTGTAAAATATAGAATTAAAATTACTTTATTTTTTCTTCATTTTAAACGGTTTCAATTTTATTAAATCTTCAAACATATTCCTTGTAGTATTATCTACTCTCCAACCTCGCATCCATCCAACACAACTTTTCTTTTTATTATTAATTCGTTAATTACATTATTTACAATATATTTTCTATATGTATAATATGCATGCTCAGAATGATCATTATACTATATATATATGTGAATTTATTGTATTAATAGGAGAAGACTTCATAAGTTGGCAAAACTTGTGTCCTATCCCTTTTGTTAATTTAACTAATAAAATCATCATAAACTAAACTTCATTTTAAATTATAACTCCTGTTTTGTTTTCAACCCTAATGAAGGAAATAAATATGATGAGAAGTTTTTAAAAACATTACAAATCTTAATGTAATAACTCTTACATGTTCAAAAAAGAAAATTTAGCACAGAAACAACAAATAATTATTGCATGGGAAGCTCGCGGAAGTAATCAAGACCAATCTCGGATTATCAATATAATTCATTATTTCTTAAGATATTAAACAACAAAAGTATTGTTTTTACATATACAAACAAAATTTTAGAGAAAACAAAATAAAAAAAATTATAACAATTTCACGATCAAAGAAATGACGGAAAATACGACGACATAAAGATTGGCTTGCATAGATATTCAGACAACATTGAAAGTGAAACCATTTTACTCAAAATACCTCCTTTCCTATAAAACCCTCAAAAATACAAACTGGGTATATTTCTTTATTTCGATCTATATGAAACCAGGAAATTATAATTCCCTGATGAAACACAAAACAATGTTCAACTATTCAGCAAGTCTCAACAGACTAAGCAAGATATGCTTATTTTTTTTTAGTTAAGTTGACAAAGCATTTAAATTTTAAAATTTTGAACTGCAAACTTCTTATAACACCAACGTAATTTGATAAATAATTTCGAATTAAAAAAAAACTTCTAATGAAGTTCTAATAGCTTTTAAAGGGTTAATACCGTGTGTCCAACGTACAAGGCAGAATTTTTTTTCTTCGATTTTAGCGGTATTCTTGGGTAAATGTATGGACGTCGAATAAAAAATACGCGCCAATTTGAATACATTTTAAAACTATTTTAAGCAATCACAATGGCATTAAAGCGTTTAAGAGAAAAGGAACAACCCGTATATATATAACAGAAAAGTTTGATCACCTGGACAAATATTGACTAGCTTGTATATCAAGATATAGAAACGTACAGTTGAATCATTAAAGTGATGAATATTGATGGATTTTTATCACAAACTATCAATTTAACTGTAAAATCTGTTACACAATATGTGTCACCTTTATGGTTTAATATGCTCAGGGGATAGAAATTTAATTAATTAGATAAACTAAAAAGTTGTGTTTATCTTGTCCAAATCACTAACTACTTAAAATATCCGTGTACACAAAAATCTTCGTTTTCTTTACAAAAAAGTATACATAATAAATTACATTAAAAATCGTAAAAAATAATTCAAGACATTATAGAAGTTCAATATAAATCTACTTTTAAAAGCTTTAAATTGGAACTTAATAAATTAAATAGTTATGACATAAAAATGTCATAAAAATCTGTTACGTCTTAAAAACAATTTATGGAGTGTGTGAGCAAGAAGTTGCTGGATTTCATTACATTTCAATATAGATATAAATTTCTGTTCCATAGATAAACAATCAAAATTGACAATTAAACGTTTTGCGTTTTGTATCAGTTCAAACCGGATATCTGAATAGAGTGGACAGTTCATCATGAAATGCTGTTCATCTTCAACGACTGAGTTATCACACAGTTTACAGAGTCTGTCATTAAATAACTATAGTTCAATAAAAAGTGGTTGTTTTAGGAATGTCAAAGTGTTATGACAACAGTAATGATATACTGTAATAGGTGTCATTCCTCGAGGCTAATTTCTATTTGATACATAAATGATCTAACGAAAGAATTAATTATCTACCAGGTAAAATCATTTTGTCATTTGACATGGTAAGGAAGGATAACTCCTACTGTCTTCAGGTGAGGAATATTTCTGGGGATGATGATTTCCAACATATTGATCATTAAAATGCTAATGATCAATACAAATAATGACCATTTTAAAAAAGAAAACAATGTTGATAAACCAATGGGTACCAATAGAGTTTCAGTGGTTGTATATTTGTTTGTACTTCAATGAAACGGCTGGTTTCATGTTGACTTCTCGAGGATCAATAAAATTGAATATTAATCCTGACTCTTTTGTTCATTTTGCTTTATATAGAAAACTGTTATGATCAACGTGAACTTAACGACGTACGTTTCATTACGTAAAACATTTAAGGTAATGACATTTGAACTGATCTTAAAGAGTAACACGACGAGTGCCACATTCGGAGCATGAACTTCCTACCCTTCCGGAGCACCCGTTGTTTGTCCTTTTTGCCTTCTTTGATTTACGATGTCTGGTTACTCCTTCCGTATCTACAAACTTTTCTTATGCTAATCCAGAACCTGTTCCTGTTATTATGAAAGAATACATTTGCCTCGTACAGTATTACCAATATTTTAGATTATAACCACACAATTTTACAATTTCGACACCTCTGCTGGTGATCTATTATTTCCCGAGCTAGGATATCATCCACACAGTAGTCGTTTTTCGGCACTGAAATGAATTATTAGATATTGTTATCACTTAAAGGGATATTAAAGCTCATTTTGGTAATTTTTTGTATCTCATGAAAACTTGCAATTGGTTCAATAAATGATATTTATGAAACATTAACCCGGTTTTTATCAATGAAACTTTGTAAAAGTGACATAATTCGTTGATAATTCTGTCATATCTTGCGGCCTTTGCCTTGAATTGATTTTTTGCTTCCTGGACAAAAATTCATTTCGACCATTTTAAGTGATATTTTAACGATATTGGGGATTATATGGGCGTGCAAAGTATTTTTGGATTGTTTTTACAATTAAATTGAAAAGAAACAACTTTCGTGACGAGTTGAAAAAATATATGTTAAAACGAGCTTTAATATCCTTTTAACTTTACAGTTCCTAAATAAGATAATTATTAATAAAACTATGATTCTCCTCCCTTGATCACAGGTGACCTTGGCCGATATTGGCTGTCCTGGTAGGACCCTATGGTTTTATTGCTTCCAAAACTCTTTCGATGCATGAAGGTTATATTCCAGAAACGCGTCGTGTGCACTAAATTTAATATCTACGTTTATATTAGTTAAATATGTCTTTAAGATATATGTACCTATCATAATCAGACCAAAAAAACCCGTATTGCTGGGGTTTGTGGAATAATATTTTGTTGTAGTGCTTCAAGATTACCACATTAGAGTTTCTATTTCGTCCTATGACATCAGTCATCAGTCTTGGAACAAACTTATTCCTTTTTTGAATTAATTTATCAGATCCCCAATTTTGCAGTTTAGTCTTATAATAGTGGCCCACTAAAGATAGGTAGAAGACCAAATTCAAAATATTCAATATTGAAGCAGTTCTATTTGGTTTTATTGCTTCCAAAACTTTAAATTATTTGACTTTCTAATCTTTCGATTTAAGAGTACCTGGTGAAGTTTATTCCAGAAACGCCTCGTGTGCGCTAAATTTGATATCTACGTTTTTATTACAAAGAAAACAAAAACACAATAGATAATTTATTCACGTTTCAAATTGTGTCAAACAACCATCATAAGTTACTTCCTAGTTTACAAACAATTATATTTAATTTAAAATTTATGTTATGCTGGCTCTGAAGCCTCCTCTTAAGGGTCACCCTTCCGGTAGAATAGTCCAAAACCATAATTTCCAAGTAGATTGATGTAACTCAATTATTTATATCTGTAAATAGCATATGCAAACATTAATCTTTTTATCGAAAAACTTTACAATTAATGAGAAAAAATGATGAAATATAATTCTGTCTTTGAAGACAACAAATTCATCCATCATGTTATGCAAATTTCCCTTTGTTTTTATAAAACAGCCGTGCGAAAGCCTACACGCAACCATTTGTTTCCATTAATGTAATTTGCCTCTGGCTTTTGGTTATATTCGTATTTGAGTCGATTCACCTTATTAAATCCTGGGGCTATTTAAACCGGTAGCCATCTTTGATAGATTAGGACAATTTTGCTTATATCATCTGCAGGCGCTCTTCTTGTTTCATTATCATTTATTTAGGAAATATCAGTAAAATTTCTGTACGTAGATCACAATAAACCATCAAACGTCAAGTTTTATAGACGTAACGCTGTAATTTTATTGGTCGAACATTGAAATCGAATGTCTGATTCCGCCATTGACATTCTGCCCGGGGTTGTCGTCTGCAACAAATAACTTGGTTTACCAATCAGTAATAAAAACTGGTCCCAGTGGAAACTCAGTATCATTAGAACAATGGCAAACTCATGTTCCTTTAAATTTATTTAATAAATTTCCACATGGACTTTAGTTTTATTTACAATTGTTTTATTTGGCGCCATCGGTGACATTTCATGTCTGTTTTTTTTTAAACCTCACAGATGTATGGCGTTATGTAATATCATAAACATTTTTTTATTTAGATCTCTATCAAAATAAAATAACATGAGAATAAAGTCTTTTAATTATATTAAATATCTATGCCCTTGTTTATTTCAGATTTTTGAGGCGAGTGTAGTATATGTATATGATAGCCATGTCTACTGGGAATGTAGCTGCATATATGATAAAACAGAACAGCGTACTAAGTGTATCCCTATTGGGACAAATAATAAATAATAAGTGAACTTCAATATAACAAACAGAAGTATGCACCTTTTATGTAAGATGGGGGTGAAATAAAATGGTTAATTTGCTTTGTTTTTGATCTCATTTATTTCTAGGAGATCCATGTAAATGTATGCTGTTTGTATATTTGTTTGTGAATGTTAGTGTCCAAATATGATTACCATATGAATTGTCGTTCGTGATGTTCGACAGTACCTCGGAAGAGGGTGCCACTGGTGGAGCAGGAACTGTTTCCCCTTTCGGACCACTTGGGTTCTTTCCATTTTGGTAGCGGAGTTCAAGATGTTCAATTTCTTTTTATGTAGTATTTGTGGACTATTATTTTGTTGTTGTATCTTTGTCCTTTCTCTATTGTATTGTATTGTCTGTCTTTCGATTTGTGTCTTTTGGTGACCCGATTTTGTATCTTCAAGCCGTTCTAAGATCAGAATACCAATATACAGCAATCTTTATCAGTAAAACACATCATAGTATTCTTCCATTGAATAAGAGTTACCTGAAATTGAAAGGATTTATGACTGCAAGAAGAATTTATCTTATCCTACTTCTTCAATATAGGCCTTCCTGCATGAAGTTCCAATTTTGCAAAACAAAACAAAAAAACACTCACATGTTTTATAATTTAGTAAATGTACCAATAATTTATCTGACATAGCATGATTATTTAGAACTAAATAAAATCTTATTGAAAATGAACGCAGTATATCAAAGTCAGAAGAACAATAAGAAATAATTCACACCTATATGTAAAACAACATTTTAGAAAAATGTTCTGCGAAAACGACGTTCCATAAGAAGCGAAAGTGAGATCAGTTTCTCAGAAGATTTATATTTTACTGTCGCATTTAGTACCCACGTTGTTCAAATCCACAACTCTATTGTTACCCGCTGGAAACACAAACATTAAACAGACTGTAATGTCCACATGTCAAAAAATAAAACAAAAACAAAGCAAAACCAAAGAAAGAACAAATATTTGTCAAACTTAAAACACTAGCATCGGAGAAATAGTATTGCGGTATTTAGGTTAATATGGTATTTTTGATATATATATTTGTACCTATTATCATTTTTCAAAAGTTAATATTGTATTATGTGTCGTTATTTTTCGGGTTCAATATTTTTATTGGAGCCTATTTGATTTTAATTCAATATGTGTGATGGAATTATCTTAATTAATTATATCCTATATACATGTATCAATTATAGATTAAATATTGTATTTTACTCTATAATGGCACCCTGTTGACTCTTATTAACTACAAAATATTAGGAATTTTTATTGTACCATATTGTCCTATGTTAAAAGGTTAGTCATTTTATCTCCATTACCAGTTTCATATGACGATTCCCTCGCCTAGCATTTATTTTGCATGTTTGATGCGAGCTTTGTGTAGAAATTGAGATTTAATTGCAGTACTAAAGTGTTAATACATTTCATTTGGGAAATATCGTCTTGTGAAATGTTTACAAACCCCATTTTATCACGGTTTATTCCAATTCTCCTAGCCTAAATATAATAGAATATTTTATCAAATTTCATAATAGATTGATGAAATGTTCTAAGCTATCCGTGTTTAATTCAACAAGGTGCGTGTTTACATTGATCTAAATCGACGAAAATAATTAATCGACTATAATAACACACGGAATATTCATTCCTCCCCAGTGCAAGTTTTATTTATTTATACCGCATTTCGATCTTACGCAAACCTCTAATCCTTTAATTTTCACCGACACAATATATCTAAATAGTTAAAAACTTGCACCTTTGGGAATATCTTCGGAAATTAAAGGTTCTGGTCCGAGACCGGTTCATGTATTTTGTATTCAGTTTATCTAAATACAACTGAGATTACCTTCTTATTTTGTCAATTTATCGCTATCTTTTGTTCATCTTGTTCGTGTTATTAGACAGAACAGCATCTAGTAATTAAATATTTATGTCAAATCAACAGATTTGTGATAAGTTAACACGAAAACCTCTAAAGTCATCGCCAGATTCAATGAATGGGAAAAGATGAAAAAAACCAAATCTATAATGACACAAACCACATTATCAATTTATTGTAAAGAAACTCGCAACATTGGTTGATACAAGTTATTTATATTAGACAGTACAAACAACACTACAATTGAAAATCAGAAATCAAATTAATATGAAGCGATGCTTGTAGCTTTTTCAGGGAGTTCGAGCTGTCCCATGTATTAATTTGTAATATTATGTACCAGTTTCCTGTTTTTTGTTTTGTTTACCAGAATTATTGTATATTGAAAGTTCCATCCATAAATTGATGTTGCAATGATATTGTCACATCATAACTATTTTAGCATCAGGTATACATATTTTTGCAGGATTTCTCGATGCTGCGTCTTATTTGTGTGCTTCGTTTTTCGCTTTTTGTCTATTTTTTCTGGGATTTTGTGTACTATCATTTAAACTTTTATCGACATCTGCTTTGTATAAATTGTTCTTAGAGGAGGTATGATTTATTGCGCTATTGTTGTTTAATATTAAGTTAGCAGCACGTCAGCGATATGCACGAGTAGCACATGCTTACAAAAAAATAACGCGGAAGACCAAATCAACAATCAACAAATAATTATTTAATTTCAGAGATAGTAAATATCAATGGCTTTATAGACTGTAATATTGACATTGAAATTATAAATTTGATTTTGTTTTGAGATATTTAAATTTGTTACGTGTATTATATATAAAGGTCAATATTCGTCGTTCCCTAAAACAACAATGTTCTCTCAGTTATATATGTAAGAGTCGCCATTATACCAATATCTTGAAAAATGTGCATGGCCCCATCATTTCACTAAGTCTAGAGGTTTTTACCCATAAAACTAGTTTAATACTGTCACTTTCTATTGAAGTCTCTGTACCAAGCAGAGAGAGAGAGAGAGATAAGTCATGTATATGTGTGCGTTAGGGGTATCGATTTTGTCACCGTTTCTAAGATTTTCGGAACGAATTTTTGAATGGTTCTGACCGTGTGGTATTTTCTGTTTTTCATCTTAATTTCTATTACGCTTTTTTACTTGCACGATTGTGGCGTTGTTCTATAACTTTTAGTAGATGTAAAATATTTTTCATGTACAGTAGCGTTATAGGTGTACATGATAACAAATACGTTCAATTATATCACTATTAGTGTTTCTCAGTATTGCTAACCCCTCTTATTTTGAACATATGTATCACGGTCCCCTCAATCAGGTATCCAGCTATATAGTTTCATACGTATTTACATAACAAGATTTAAACCGCAAGTGGAATTCATCCTGAACATGCCAAGTCATTCGCATGTTTATTTTTATGATATATGTTATGCTATATATCACTTATACATAACCGATCATGTTTGTATACTAGTATAGAGACAACGAACTGTGCAATTTCTCCCTAAATTTAGAATCGACCGTAGTGGTATTAAAATAGAAAACAAATAACACTACGCTGTCGAAAAAGTTCCTAAATTCAATAGGAAATCGTAGAAAGAGGCAAAATCGATCGATATTCGATTGATTTACAATTTTGTTCAAGTTAAACACAAATTCTAGAATGTTATCATTTTTAGCTTTTTAATTTGATATCTACCTATTATGTTAAAGCTAACTACATTGTACGATATGTATATGTTATTTTCTAAAGATGATACGTTTTTATCTATTATTTTAAAGATATCTACAATATATATGTTATTTTCTAAAGATGATACGTTTTTATCTATTATTTTAAAGCTATCTACAATATATATGTTATTTTCTAAAGATGATACATTTTTATCTATTATTTTAAAGCTATCTACAATATATATGTTATTTTCTAAAGATGATACGTTTTTATCTATTATTTTAAAGCTATCTACAATATATATGTTATTTTCTAAAGATGATACCTTTTTACCTATTATTTTAAAGCTAATTATATGATATTTTCTAAAAGAAGACTTCAAACTCTATATAAAACAATTACAGAAAGATTGTATTGCAATCAGTATTAATAAGTTTCCATATTCTCAAAACAAACATTTTACAACAAACAGGTGAGGTGTTGTTATCGAAAACACCAGAGATGTTCCGATAATACTTGCTAGAACATGTAGTCTGACTCGTAGCAATTTTGTATATCTCTATTCCTGCTGATTGGGGTATTTCTAGTTTAAAACATGTCAACGTTTGACACCTATCTACATAAAATCAAACAAGGTCTGCCTTCGTAGCAAGATTTGGGATAATGATCTCCGAACGGATGATTGATATTCGGAATCGTTCGGGCGTATTGCCAGTCTCATCAGACGATACGGTGTTTTGTTGTCGATAAACATTCTTCAACTCATCATATTGTTGGTATAGCTGAGAAAGTAATTCCAGACTCGTTTTATACATAAATTAAATATACATTACAGGTGCGTGGATGATTTTATGATGGACTGGCCATTTGTTGTAGACAGCTAACAATATATTTGTTATGTTGATTAAACAAGTACTTTTGCAGAAAGCAATGTCTTAAACATGCGTTATTTCTTATTCCATACACAACTTCCTGGAGCGGAAACGTTTGATGGTGCCTTGAATGTTTCTTTATTTCCTGACATTTTAAAGGATAACTTCTGTCATAAAGATTTTTACACGAGTTTTCTCCACTGGAGGTCTTGCTGAAATCGACACAATAAGAGTAATATCAATCTTTACGGGTTTTGTATGCAAAAACATTACAAAACCAGTTTAGTATTAAAGCAATGATGAGACAATTGCAAAAACAGAAAAACATAATTAATTTCGTACTGAAAATGTGGTTTTTTTATGATAGTTTTCAGTATTAAATAAAATTACAATAGAAAGATGAGAGAAATCACGCTAAAATGCTGAATATTAATATATATTTAATAAAACAGTATGAAAAAGCACGTTGTAATTTTGAAATATCGTAGGAATCTAGATACTATATTATAGGTAAACTGACCAAATTCGCATCAACTTTATAATTCATTATTGCCCATGTCTCATTGTGCCAGGTTTAAATAATTTACCCCAATGCCAATGCCATAATTGTAAATTAAACATATTTAATTTTCCAATTCCAGATTCGAAAACTACAATATATTATTCTTTGAAGATGACCATGAATAGTTTACTGACTCGTATTTGATATACAAGGAGACATTTTGAACCTATGCAGTGCATGGAATAATAAAACAAACGCTCCTACCTTAGCGCGTATTTCGTGATATTTTGCTTCAAATGTAACAAAAGGGAGATTATGGTATATGTATTACTTAAAACTATAAACTGGTCCATTTGTTAATACGTATGTACACAATATTAGGAATATAGTTATTATTTATCAATCAACAATGTTAATTTAAATATGTTTTGGCAAATAAATTAATGTCATTATTTAAAAATCTGGAGCGTTGGAGAAATAATATTTTCTGATACAGCCTTATGAAATATTAATTAACAAATTAATGCAAATATTCTAATTAAAGGATACAATGAAATAATGAAACAAAAACAACAGAAGGTTTTAATTTGATTTGTTTTAGAAAAAAAACCCAGCACTTTATAAAGCTTAAGTACAAACTCTCGTAATGGATTTTGTCACATGCACGTAAGACATCCGACTGCAAAACAAGAAATAAATAATATCTCACAAACTGTAAATCTGGTAACATCTTATGCAATTTTAACGAGAGTAACGTTAATTAATCGATCTGTTTTGATTTATTAAAGAAATTGACATCGAAACGTGTTCTCCCAGGAGATTCTTGTCTCAGATCTGGCAGTGTATTAAGCTACCTTATTATTCCTAGAAACAATTGACAAGACTCAATCTCTTGTGGCTGTATTTAATCAGAGCAAATGAATTCGGCTTGACTAAACATGTTAGCAGGAGCTCTGTCAGTAATATAGCAGCAATGATTGCTGTTTGTGACTTATCAGATATTTGACGGCCGTACATAGTCATGATGGTTTTGGAATCACGAAAAAGTGTCCTGTATTTAATTGACTCATTCAAAGGAATACATTAAATTCGTTAGACATTGTATTGTATTTCCACATGACAGGCACATGCTACAATTACATTGTCTCAGTCGCACGTCCCGGGATTTTTAATGTCTATTTTATTAAATAAGTTTCATGTCTGTCTTGTTTTATGTAATGATGCGTATGAAAATAAACGTAAGTTGCAATATTATGAAAAAAAAGGAGTTTGCTAAAATTGTGTAACATATACTTTGAAGTACAAATATACAACTTTTAATGTCACCTTTTTGGAGGTCGGAAGAAATATATATAAACCATAAAAGATGCAACAGAGAAATTATATTTTGTGCTAATTATACAGAATTTAATAACAACTTTTATCTGTGCATTTTCGGTGTTAACATTAAGGTTTTCAAGTATTTAAGCATATGTTCTGTCTGTATCTTTAATAATTTGAGTTCTAAAATCGTGTTCTCTGATGTAGAATGTGATGTGATATAGTTTGTCAGTAGATATTGAGAACTCTTAATCTATTGTCTTCTCTGGGTACTCGGATTTCTTTACCAATAAAACTTACCAAAATAATACAAATGAAATACAGTGCAAAGTGGCATTAAACACTTATAATGTAATCAGTTGTATCTTTTTGAAGTCTTTCATTACTCCAATGAATGTCTAATTTGTATCGAAGCAAAATTCATACACGTGTTGCAGTTCTTAAGAAGCTTTGTTATTATTTTATACTGTCCGCATTGTCTGTGGTCCAGATTTTTCTTTGAAGTCTCCATATACTGAACAGATTTTCAATAATTATTATAACTGCCTCCACTTGCATAAAGCTGTTGGTAGTTCCTAATTTCTAAATTAAATTAATTAAAGATATAAATAAAAAAGAATACAATGGATATACACAATTCACAAAAAGAATATTTGAAATACATGTATATAAATCACGTTAATACATGTAGGACAAGAATCCTTGATTAAAAAAAACAATTATGGGGAAAACAAATATACATTGAAATGCAATAACAATAATCATTTGGCTTTATTTTTGATTCACTAAGTTACCTATGTTAAGGTATGTTTTTAAACATTTGTTTGATATCTTCAAACTCTTCTTACTTAATTCAGTGAAAATGTACTAAAGTACAGAAAAGCCCCATTATTTTATTTGGCATTAAATAGATAATAAAAGTGTTTCAGACAAGTTTTTTTAAATAATTTTTGCTCCTACATCTTTTGCTACAAGAAGAAACGTATATTGTAAGAAAATGACACCATTTTAATGCCAAATAACTATACTAGTTTCAAATGTAATATAATTCAAGAAGCATGATGCATAAGAGGGAATGTTTGAGCTCAAATTACTAATTGAACGCCGCCACTTTTTAAGTACACTCGCCAAGACAGGAGAGTGATCGGTCATGTATATTTGTGTGTTACAATATATAGCACCTTTACCTGTTTCTGTGATTTTCTGGATGGATTTTGGAACTGTTAGGACGGTGTAGTATTTTGGTTTTTCATTTATTGTAGAAGGGCAAATAGATTTCCATGCACAATGATTCATCCTGGAACAAAAGATTACATTTTCAAAGAATCCCGATATAGTTTTGTGGAATCGTGTTTTCTTCTTCATATTTGTGTCAGGGCTTATCCGGTTTGAGATTGAGAAGTGCTTTTTAGTGTTCCGAACTGTTCTGACAATGTGGTATTTTTTTAAATTTAATTCCATTGTTATTTTACTTTCATAATATGTAAATGTTCTACAAAAGTTTGATGACGAACAAAATGTGAAATATTATTGGCTTTTTAATACTACTATCTTTGAATCAAGTATAACCACAGATTTCATCATCATATCAAACTCTTTAGAATGCCCTCCACGTGCCCTTAAAACAATTTGCATACAAAAATATTTTCAAACAATGAGACTTTGCTATTACATCTTAATTTTGTTCTGTTACTAAGACAAACAGAGCAACAAAAACCTCAGATAATTCAATTATGTTTCGCATTAACTTGATCATTCAATCAACAAATTGAACAAAACGACTGAAGCAGACGATCACTTAAAGCGGTATTCATTTCCTGATAAGAATTCGAACTCCGTCAAGGAATGAAACGTAAATCGACTGAAATGTGATTATCTTTGTAGTGATTTTAAGAACAGTTCCTTTTTATCAAGATTAGTTTATGCATTCCACGAGAGTATTGAAGTCAAGTTAATGATTATTAGCGTCAAATAGAGCCAATATTTGTTCAATGTTTCTCTCTGTGTCCAAAGATAACGTCTTCGATTCTAACAATGTAAACCACTATTTTGGCAGCCATCATACTTTATGTGTCGGTAGGGAAATTTATCATCTTGGTCCCGTATACGCTTTTTAATTCCCACATCGAATCTAAACATCTATTGGATCATTTGTGTGTATGGTATCACACAGAACAGAGACATTTAATAGGATCTTATAGAATAAATAAATGTGTTTTTGATTTCTATTGTACAAAAAAATATAACTAAATACGTCATAATGAAATGAAAAGTTGACTTATTCTATTTAGCAAAATAATTTTTGTTAAAGAAAATAGGAAAAACCATATGTCATATAATATACACGTTATACTTAGTAAGGTATGGTTTTACTTTAAAATATATGGGGGTTTTTTGAATGAGAAAATACTTTTTTTTTAAATTCTGAGATAAATCATAAATTAGGTTTTTGAAACGATGAAGCCACATCGACTATTATTTTCTTCCAAACAGAGAATAATATTTTTACCGGTAATCGTACATTTAACTAATTTAACACCGCCACTTTGTTTTGCCGGTACCAAGCCAAGGTCGGTCATGTATATGATGTTACCTCTATTTCTACGATATTTCTATTGGGTTTCGGGATTATTTCGACAGTGTGGTATTTTTTTGTTTTTCTATAGGATTTTGGAATTGTTCTGCAGTGTGGTATTTTTTTTTTTATTTTGTTGTTGTATTCTCCACAAATGACATAAATTTGATTTTAAAACACACATTAAATTTCTATCGTCAGTATTTAAGGGTTCATGCACATTAAGGTAAAGATGATAACTCATAAAAATGAAAGTGAAAATTTTCTCCTAACAAATATGCAATTTCATCCCCTATAAAAACGCATGTGTTTCACGTGCATTACCACGTTATAAAATTATAGTTCATGATTATACAAATATAATCCTTCTTTATAAATATTCAATTTCAAAATCCGGTTGTGTTTTTGAATACTAAATTTGTTATTTTCATGAAAAATCAAAATGTCGTAAAGTGCAAATTCTGTTTTACGATAATCTTAACTGGAATGTTCTCGATTGTTGGGGAAATTAATATTATCATGAAAGAAGTAAAATTCTCGTTAAATTTGGATATACGTTTAACATATGTCTTTTGGTGCAATTTTATGATAGGACATCAAAATCAGATTTTGAATTAGTTTACTTTCAGCATGTCTTTTTCGTGATAAGGGTATTAAATACTGCAAATATTTATAACCTAGTGTGTGTGGTTAGAGAAAATAAAGCTTTAAAAATATACAAAGAAAATAATAATTTGCTTAAAAAAAGATAGCAAAAAATTGAATGCTCACAGTATTGCATCTTCGTAGAAACTTGTTAAAAAAAAATGGCAGTTGAAAGTGCGCGATCAAAATGCAGCTGCGCTTTGTTATATGATATTCAAATAACATCAAATTTACAAAAAAAATCATTAAAAAAAAGAAATTGAAATCTGAATTGCTTTTTAAAAAAATCTGATTTTTGAAAAAAATATTAAAAACAAAATTGATTAATTAATTGAGAGAAGATTTGTCAATGGTACAGAAATGCTTTTTGATTGATTGATTGATTGGTGTTTGACGCTAACTTTAGCGTTATTTCAGCTATATCGTGGCGTGAACGATTTTTTACAAAATAAACTTCCACTTCTACCAGACATAAAAATAAAACATAGGTGTTTTTTGAAACAATTGTGTTATATGTACAAATAAAAGAAAAATTAAAAGGATAAAGACATATTACTTAGAACTTACAAATGTATCTTTTCCATTTATATTTTAGTATATAAATTAATTTGAAATAGTTTTTTTTTAAATTAGTTAAATTTCATATAAATTTAATGAAAAATGTACTTTTTGTCCTTAATTACTTAATGGTAGACACTAGCGTTCTCTCAGACACGTGTAATCTGTTACATGGCAACAAAAATGGAAAATTAAAAAAAAAACAGAAATATATAATTTGCATTCTATTATGCATTTTTAAACCATACTTTAAAAAAATATGACGATTGAGATTGATAAAGAGGCGACTTCAAACGAAACTTAAGATTAATTTTACTTGCTTTGCATAAAAGAATAATGACTTGTAAACATTCTAGACAACTAACATGACAAGCAACATCATAAAATTTGAATAAAGTGTCGAATTCATCATTTTGACAGATTTTGTTGTTCATTAACTTTTTTTTCTCATTGAAATATACAGAGACAATGATGTAAATTGCATTTCAATGTATTTTATTTCATATTTCATAAGCTTTCTGTATATCTACTTGGTGGGATAGTATCTAAATTTGATAATTTCTTAATTTTATTGTCTAGGTTACGACTTTTATTTCTTGTGAATCATATTTCAACGTGTTCTATAAAATTGATAATAATTTGTGTAATTTGTTATTTTCTAAAGCATAAAACAGTGTTAAACATTTAAGGTTACGCCTAATCATAAAGATAAATTTCGCAACGATGTCACTTTTTCAGTTCACATGCTACAACATGAATAAACAAAAAATAATTTGACCAAATAACATCTTGACGTTCATGGAAACTTCTTTTAGTGAATTTCTGTTCCATTCCGTCAACATTTATCCCCTTTACGCTTGCAAGATATTAATCTTATTGTTAAAGTGAATTGAAAAATGAAAACAAAACAATACACATTACTGCAAAACAGGAGCAAAAAGACATTTACAAATGGATGCGATTGTTTTCTTGTATTTCTGCTATTACTAGCCTCATATAGATGGACGAAACTAACGTACCCTTGCCAGATTGGTAAAAATAATAAAAAAAAATAAAAAAAGTAATTTATGAAAAAACGTTACAGAAAACAGAAGAACCAATCAAGAATGGACAATACAGAAACAGAGAAACATCGGACACAAGGAATAGAACAAAGACAAAAAAATCAAATCAAATACAACAAAAGAAAACTAAAAAGATGAGCAAAACGACATGCTATTACAAATCGTCAAAACGACATGCTATTACAAATTGTCAAAACGACATGCTATTACAAATCGTCAAAACGACATGCTATTACAAATCGTCAAAACGACATGCTATTACAAATCGTCAAAACGACATGCTATTNCATGCGATTGTTTTCTTGTATTTCTGCTATTACTAGCCTCATATAGATGGACGAAACTAACGTACCCTTGCCAGATTGGTAAAAATAATAAAAAAAAAAAAGTAATTTATGAAAAAACGTTAGAGAAAACAGAAGAACCAATCAAGAATGGACAATCCAGAAACAGAGAAACATCGGACACAAGGAATAGAACAAAGACAAAAAAATCAAATCAAATACAACAAAAGAAAACTAAAAAGATGAGCAAAACGACATGCTATTACAAATCGTCAAAACGACATGCTATTACAAATCGTCAAAACGACATGCTATTACAAATCGTCAACTCTCTAAGATTAGAACTGCACAAATAAATACTGGTTTTGCTTCAACGTGATACAGCCTTGTAATGTGTATTTAGTACACGGCCTCCCCATTGCATCACTCGAACTAATAATATCATCTATATGTGTTATATCACGTTAACAGTATTATGTGACTTTATAGCCTTGTGATTATCACAATGTATGATACTTGTCAGTTTTAAATTCAGGAATTACACGTCATGTGTTGGTTTTATTATTATTGTATTTAAGCAGCGGTTTAAGTCCTGAAATTAGTACACTGATTTGCATCACTTTGTTCCGAAAATATTCTGTGCTCCTCCTTCGATGGTTACATTGTAATATGTCAACTTTTAAAACCCAGAATTGTATAAGCTGTGGTACTTGGGAGGTTCTTACACTGTAACACACATGTCACTCTGAATATTCTGAATGGTACCAGTATTAAACTTTCTGTTTTTATTGTACAACATGCGTCAGTCATGAGATTCCTGAAATATATCACATGTGCCAGTCTGGAGAATTTTGCATTGTAATACATTCACTAAATTGGAGAATTCGGACTTGTATCGCATGTGCTAGACTTCCGATTCTTATATATATATATTGTGCATGTATTAAATATGATTCTCTTGAGATTCCCGTCTTGTATCTATTGCATCGCATGTGGCAGTGGAAAATCTTGCATTGCATCACATGTGCCAAACTTGCGATTCTTGCATTGTATTGTATACACTTGTTTTAGTCGGTGGAATTCCTCTGTTATAAGAAACATTTATATACCATCATACAATTCATGTCCACGTTTTATTCAAATTGACTAGTATATGCAATGTGAAAATTTAATATATTCGGACAATGACACTGTACACATTACTGAAAATAGTACCTCATTATATATGTGTGTACTGTCGTTATAAAACTGTCTGACGAAACTTACAATGTAACATGGAGAATTAGTGTCAAACGTTGTATTTTATGATATAGTACATTTGTAACTGTGTTAGAAAGGTGTTGTAAAAACATAAGTTTTCTTTGTCATAACAGAATATTAAGTAAGTTTTGACATCGTTCCTGTCTTAGTTGTACATATATAAGTAGATAGATGCCGTGAAATATACTGAGAAAACGTTGATGGTCTTTGTAAATAATAAAAATGTCATGTGAAGTTTATTATTGTTTCATTTGTTGACGGCTTTTGGTCTTGTTTCGTTAAATTTACAAGCTACATAAATTTATTTGCCTTTGAAGACGAGAACTAAGGTATAAACAAAATGATCCCGTGTCATTTACATGGCTTAATTTGTATACCATTACGTCTCATGTCTTGTCTTATGGGCAATTAATATTTTGGTCACACCAAAACATGTGAAGTGACTTCTATTTTGTAAAGCATGGTGCTTTGGTTGACAATAAGAACCGTCCTGTTGTCAGGTTTTACATTTTTTTTATCTTCGCATATTAAACTTTTTACTGAAGTGCCTGTACCAAGCCAGGAAAGGGAGCGGTCATGTATGTGTGTGGGAGGGTATCAATTGTGTCTGTGTTTCTACGATTTTGTTGTGTTGGATTTTGGAAATGTTCTGACAGTGTGGCATTTTTTGCTTTTGATTGATTGATTGATTGATTGATTGATTGATTGATTGATTGATTGATTGATTGATTGATTGATTGATTGATTGATGCTTAACGTCAACCTTTTAACGCAATATCTCAGCTATATCGTGCCGTGAACTAATTGTATTATTAACTGAAACACCTATAAGTCTTTATGAATATCCATTTTATCAAGTTATATTAAACACAAATCTACTATCAAATGACAGAGGAAATATAATACATAATATACAGCAATAGTAAGAACAAAATGTCTTCATCTTGTAATCCCCTAAAGATTAACATTATTTGCGTCTGGTCAATAAATTATATTTGACTATCACATGTTTTTATAGCATGTCAGGATGCATTTCATATACATGTATGACGAACATTTTACAAATTCTGCAGAAATTGCCGCTACTTAGCATATTCACGACCTTGCAGGAATAAACTACCCATCATGAATATCCTTATAATAAATCCTTATTAAGATAACAGATCCTATGGTAGTTTAAATGGACATGGATGCATAAAAACCATATATACTAGTATATTTAGGAGAGACATGGATTATAGTATCTGCGGAAGGAGCTCGATATCATTATAAAATTACTGAGCATAAATAGTGCCATATATTAGTGTGGGGGCGGGGCGGTACAACGGTAGCATTATAATGTTTGATGGTATCTAACCGATAGACTTTAAACAAAACAGAGGGCATTTCTCAAAAATGTTTACAATAACCATGGAGTGTAAGGCTGTTTTGCTTATTCTGATATATTTTATGTCATTGATTTATATGGAATTTTTAATGCATTATCTATGATTGTATCCATTATTTTTATATGTTGATATTCTGTAAATGAGTTCATATCTTATCTGTGATTTGTCTTTATTTACATATACTGGTGTCCAACACAACAGTAACATGACGGATACAAGTAAAGGAGCAAGAACTGCTTACCCTTCCGGATCATTTTAGTTCACCTCCGGTTTTAGTGGGAATCTGGTTTTTTTTTACTGTGTAGTTTTTTTTTGGTAAATTGCTTTGCCTTTTGTCAGTTTTCTTTTGGCCTTTGTATTGTTTGTCTATAGACATACGACTTCTGAATACCCATTTGGTATCGTCAAAACTTTCTTCATTTGTTCATTGGTCTACTTTATAAATTTCTGAATCTACATTAAATAAGGGCCAGTACGGAGAAAATAGCATGTCTTTATTAGCAAAGCAAAAAGCTGATGCAAGTAAGTAAAGAGAATGAAATATATAAGTAGTCATTGATCACCACTGAAACTGTTAGATGACAAAACAGCATTCATATACCTACATGTAGTAATAATGTATTTACTTATTGGATAATTCACTATATTAATAGTACAAGCTAATAGACAGCTGAAAACAATTTTATGAAATCAATACGTCTATCTGAAATATTAATACACGTGACTTTTATGCACCAAATCAACAAACATCGAGGGGAATTATTTTAGAATGCTAATACAGTGAATTCATAGCAAATAGTAGCTAGGATTTAACATCGAAGTACATATGCTTCAAATAAATCTTAGAGAAAAGCGAAAGGGCAAACAAAAAATGGACACTCCAGAGATACAAGCAACATTGGTCACACGAAACAGACCAAATATAAACAAAACAACAAAACAAACAAAACACAAACAATTCAGAAAACCGAAAAGATGAGCACACGGATCCGATCAACAAATCCAGGATCAAAGTGCTCGTATTAATTTGATAATATCTTTTGGGAATATTTTTCAAATATTTTGTAGAGATCAAGCTTATAAAAAGAATAAAGATTGATGTTATTGGAGTCTTTTTTAGTTTTTAAAATAAGTTGCTGTCAAGTGCAGCGATGACTGTTTGACTAAGATTAATCGACGGATTGTAGAAACAGATATACTATACGCTTAACGAAGTTACCCCCCCTTAACCAGCTTCACACATGTTGATTTTCGTATAATTTTTATGTAATTTATATCAAAAATTTTGTTTAAAGTGTCATTTTGAAAAAACGTTTAGAGATAAGAAGTCCATAAATATTGTCAATTCACTCTATTTACAATGTTTTCTCAATTATTCCGTCTGGGATTATAAACTTTCTCGTCAGCGCCATGGTACCGTCATAATTTACACACGATGTTTAGTGCCTGAACCATTGCGGTATGTATGATAACATCATATGAAATGTTCTACACATGTAACATACAGATAGGAAATGACCCGAGGAGATCTAACTTCTCATCAATCTATATATCACATTTCATTTAAATCTAGCTACTTTTTTTGTTTTTACTATTTAAAAGACTTTCCGCGTTGTACTTAAGTGTTGGATTTCCGGGTTGTAATATAAATAAACAATATACAATGGAAGAAAATATTGTCTTATAAGCAAAAAGTTAAAGGTGATATCAAATATCCAACATATACGAAACAGGTAAAAACATATTTGAGAGAAAACACTTGTATGAGTGAATCATGTTACAGGGGGTGTTTGGGCATTATGAGCCCAATTTCAACCGGAAGTGAACTCGGCTGTTTCGGAAGGTTAAGCAGTCCCTGCTTCATTTGTAGCACCTGTCTTTTTATTCTTGTTAACATCCGGTGATAAGCCATTAAAGAGGAATGGACAGTGTGACATCTACGTCAAGCTATGACATATATTATATTCCGTAGCGTTTGACCAAGTCATGATGGCAATCGTAAAACGTGCGTGGTGATTAAGACACATGATTAAGTTCGATCCGTTGTGATGAGAAATACCATTTTTGGTATATACATGTATCTCTGAAATCTGAATTTATTTTTAGTATTGTAGATCTTTAATTATTTTAGAAAACGTATCACTGAAATAAGTATGTTGGTTGTAACAATATTATTACAAATAACACATACATTAAAAGTCAAAATTTCAAAACGTTATAGAGAAGCCACATTATTTTATTATTCGAATATTACTCCGGACAATGATATTTTATGTTCGTCCTCTAGATTGATTTCAGGCACTTAAAATGGAAGAGTTCATTTTTTTACCTCCAGTTGTTTGTAGGAGGGCTCATGTGATATTTACGTTATTTGCGTTTGTTTCTGTATTGCGGTATCCAACACATATGCATTGTGTTTTTGTTTGTTTGTCTTCCTCTTGTATACCCCAGTTTCTCTGGCTTGTCCACATTTGATTGCACCTTCGGTATTCTCTAACGTTTATTTAATTTAAAACAACTGAAATTGTGCTACTAATACAAATTGTAGAAATCAATATTCTTGCAAATAAATTAAATATTTAAAAATATATATACATGTACTATAATATAACTAGAATGTCATGAAGGACAAGAGTTTTATTTATTTTCACTAATGTATGGGAGACTTTATATATTATGAATCTTACTATACAACATGTGTTCTCTGATAATGTGAGCCTATAAATATGCTACAAACGAGAAGATTTCAAAATGAGAAACTTTGATCTGATTAATGATTAACATTATTATGAAATTCAAATTTAAAATCATATTTTATATTTCTGACAGATACAAATCGAATTTTGACATTTATAAATGATTAACTTTGACATTTTAAGTAGGGTTAACAGATATTTAAATAAAGGAAAATCAAAATGTAATCAATTTGCATTCAAATGATAATTCTATATTCAATTTATGAAGTTAGAAATACATGAATAGTTTTGTACGGAAAATGTTCAGGTAACTAACCCCAATTTGTACTTTATATAGAAGAAAACAACAACACATGGTTTACACATTATTTGTATGTCATTTAATGGTTTTACATGTATATACTAAAATTTTATCTGATAATATTTAAGAACCGTGCTTTGAGCTTTCTGTGTTGTATTTTTGTACTCTCTGCGTGAAGTGTCTTGTGCTCAATGTTGTCTGTGTCTCTAGATTCTATTGTCCATCCTTGATTGTCCCTTTGATTTGTTCTACCGTTTATCTACTACACTATGAATAAATGAAATTAAAATACAGTCTCACAAAGCACATTTTAATACTTTATATACGTAAATTTGAAATAAAAATAATTTATTTCATTTCGGTTACTTCGTCACTCCCAAAAAACAATGTTCCGAATGTGATTTCCTTATTTCAATTATAACATTGGGTTTTTTCTCAATAATTACATTTTTTCAATGTAAAGTTTCTTTATAATATTGTAGTCAAATATAAGTTTATCGTTAATGATATCATAAAGAAGAGTTTGAAGAACCAAACGGATAATCAGCACAATGTCCAAGTGAGAAAAAAAAAAGGACAAACAATGATCTACAAAATATACACATAAAACTAAATATCGAGAAAAAACACGTTACCAAGAAAGAAACGAGGACTCTCTCGTTCAGAAAGCTTACTTACACACAGTTTATAACAAAAAACTACACATCTCCAATGATTGTCCACAGATTACACGGCCAATCATATTAGTCGAATTTTGTTGTCCCGTTTACTTTGTTCTGTGTTGACGCTAGTTTGTCATTTATGCAAAGAAACTATTGGAGACGAATATATTTTTTTTTATTAGTTTGTAAAAATGAAGATATTATCACCCTTAGAAATAAGTATTTGCCAAATTATTATCGAGTTTACCCTAATCATGCCAAATTTGAAGGTCTTCTTTCTATTTGTAATACAGAACTTATAAGAGATTATCAATTTTTATTAGAAAAGCTGCTGCCTTACTCTGATTATATGTAGCTGCCTTTATTATGTTGTAACTTTATATTTATATTTATATTTAATGTCAGATTTATTATTTCTCATCGTATGTTCATTCTGTCATGTCTTGAATGTATATATTATTTAAAAAATGACCTCTTGTTAGACTTGTATATGTGTCTGAGTGTTTTCAAATAAATCTTGAAATCTTGAAATCTAGTTCATTATGTATAGTAATTATAACATTGCATCTTATATTTGTACTATTATAATCATTTCTGATGGAGTTTTACTCAAGTGACTAACATCCCATTCCGTAATTTTCAAAGTTATTAGTAATATGGGGAATTATGTACAACTATGTTATTAATTAATTCTATGAGATCACACGTGTCGTCATAACAATTTAAGGAATATCCAGTTACGTAAATAAACATCGGATTTGGTATTAGTAGTAATTAGCTTTGAGTCCAACTTATAAAGCTGGAAGCGACATGCCGGATTGATGCCAATTCTAATTAGTCTAAGATCTCTCGGAGGAACTAGTTAGTATATAATCTACTGGTGTGTCGTCTATGATTGAAGCGATTTGATATTCTTGTCCGTCTTGCTGTCTACGAACATTTTCATTATTAATGCTGTTACTCTCTTTATTTGTTTTCCTGCTTCATTTAGCTTGGACAGTCCAACACTTTCAGCTCGATACAGCACTATATGATACAGATTATCAATGACCTGCAGTGCATTCAAAGTTTCCTTCGATTTTCCTCCGCCAATGATACTGACCACCACGATATACGCACGTAACTGGAATATTTTTAATAGAGAAGGCTAACACTTGCCCCTTAGCCTAACCTATTATCACGTGTCCAACATTACCAATCATTTCACCATATATTTTGTTATTGCAGAATCCTAACATTACCAAATAGATATCCGTAATGTTCTCTGCATGGTATCATGGTCATGTTGGAAAGATAGTATTTATGCGTTTTCATTTGAAATCATTGCCTCTTTCCTAGTATTGTTGGTTGGGTAGTATTAAAGGGTTTCGTGAAATATTGTTGTTGTCTTATCTACATATGTATTACAATCTTTAAAGTTGTGGCTTAAAAGTCACGATTTTGTTTACGCATGTGTAATTTACACGATAAGTAAATGAGGATAGCAATACTGATGAATCAGCTGTATCTTGTTCAAAACACTATAATTCATATCGTGTTGGTACAAGAATTGATTGCTGCAATTCTGATACTGATAGTATGTGTTATCAGAGCTTCTCTTGCTGGAAAATAAACTAAGCAAGGTTACGTGAACCTAAAATATGTATAATCGTCATTATTATTCGTTGACCAACACGGAATCTGCATTCGACATTGATTGATTGCAATCATACATTTATATACAGGGGCCATCGTGGTCGTGATCGTATGGTAGTTGGCGTTACAATGTGAGTTCGAATCCCACCAATGCAGGGTGTACTTGACTTACGACAGAACGGTGGTCTTCGGCGAGTACTCCGGTTGCCTCCACCAATATAATGACTGCCACGATATAACTGAAATATTGTTGAAAGTGGCGTTAAGCACCATAAAGCCTAAACCTAAACCTATGCATAAACATATTACACAGCCAGCAATCATCACAAACCACAAATACACTAATTCTTACTAATCGCTCTATTCTGTTTCTACTTTGCTTTGTACATCCTCAAAAACAATTGTATTAATATAAGCAAAAACCTGTGCTAAAGGACCTCTATTTTCAGTATCCATTCTAGTGCATTTTATGAAAGTGAAACCTCGTAAAGAGACAACCTTTATTAAAAGATCACTGTATCCCTCTCCCTTGATTTATTTCTTAAAACTTGAAACCGGGTTTGATATCTATGACAATGTCTATCACATTGTTGATTTTGTAGACATTTAGAAACATATCTCCTTTTACTAATACTTACGATCGTAAATAATAATTTCTTTCGTCCATTTTTTCTATTCATTTTATTTTCATATTAGTATCTTCTCTTTGTGTCGTTTTTAACTTGCTCAGGCTCATTTCTGGCTAAATGCAAACAACGGTCACCCGTTTCGATCATACCTAAATATCCATACTTTTCTAGTGGCAGTAAAAACTTCCTAATATTTTAATGGGATTTTATATATTGTTGAACTTGTATGTCCTGTATATGCATGAAATATAGCCAACCAACAGCCAGTATGTTTTATTTATAATACACCGCTTTCGTTTTTGCAAATAGAAAAGGTAAGCATCCTGCTTCATGCGTGTGACACTCTTTGTGCACAATATCGAAATAACCATCGTTTTAATGCGTGAATAGTAGTGGAAAAGACATGTGAGATAATAACAAGACATTGTGTCACTCAGAAAACAGTACTAGACACACTAATACATATGTACATGCATACTTATCATATAAAATCTTCTAGATATATAATTTAGTGTGGTATGACGCGTTTTTACAATAACCTTCATCATGTGTGCGCAAAGACAAAAGACGGAAAGACAAATAATTTAAAATCTTTGGGAGCAAGAAGACAAAAGAGCTTATACAGGAAAAGCCAAAATCATCCTAGATCACCATTGTCGAGAGAGGAGAACCGCACATTTCTTATAAGAACTTTAAATTTCGAGAGTAAATATATATAATTAACCATGTCACAACTTGTGTATAAGAACTACATGACTTCCCTACATCACAGAACACCGGTATGCTATCAGGTGCTTTAAAAGGTAAGCTTATTGTAATAATAAATTACAGGACAATGGTGGATGGTTGGAACAGTTAGGTTTTCCTCTTTGCGACGGGAGTCACTAGTGGAGCAAGAATTACTAACCCTTCCACAGCACACGAGTCACCCCAAACATTTAGTGAGGTTAATGTTAATGCTCAATATTTAGTGTTCTGTGTAGTAATTTTGCGATCATTGTTTGTTCTTTTGGTTTTTGTTTTTTCTTGTCCATTATATTGTCTCTTCTTTTGGTTTTTGTTTTTCTTGTCCATTATATTGTATCTTCTTTGGTTTACACATTACCTCTTTGGTATCTGCAAACGTGTATTGTATTATTTCATCAAAACTAACCTGACATCTTGCGATGTATCATATACTTTTTTGCTGCAGTAAAAAGCACACAAAGCTCTGTATTGAAGTTTTTCATTTATTTAAACATTATTTTTTAATTGATAGAAAATATTCTAAGTGTTGGAAACATGCTGCTACTGAATTTTGAGACATTTCGGCTTCTTTTTTTTTTCTAGAAGCAATAGTACAAAATTAATAGGTTAATAAATAATGTTAAAGAGCCTCGTTATCATTACGTCAATGGTAAGTATATAAATCTCATTTTATTATCTGAGCGGCTGTCAAATTTCAGCGTATGAAATTTATCTTTTACTAAATTTTGTTGAATTGGTTTGGCAATATTAGTGGAATTTAAAACCAAACTTTTGACAAAGAGTCGGTAATCTTCTCAAAACACGGTAAACATGTGGTTCAAAGATAAAATGGTAGATCAAAATTCGGTAAAAATTACAATGATAAACTGCAGTTGTGTGGTCTTAGGGTTATTGGTGATATCATAATTGTCCCGCGGTTTTTGATTTGAAATGTTTT
This sequence comes from Gigantidas platifrons, assembly GCA_002080005.1. Lineage (NCBI taxonomy): Eukaryota > Metazoa > Mollusca > Bivalvia > Mytilida > Modiolidae > Gigantidas > Gigantidas platifrons. The sequence goes on from MJUT01008146.1 coordinate 222,321, forward strand.
CTCGGCTGGAACACTACGCTACAAGAAATCTATTGATAAAACTCTTTACATTTAAATGATATCATATCTAAATGTATTGAAATATTTAGTTACAATATGTTGCATTTACAATGTACGGGTCGTGCCAACAGATTATTCTTATTTAACCGATACATGTTTGTCAGAAATAATTTTACATGATCTTCTACAGAGCTGTTTTCAACAAAAGCATTAAATATAAGATTTAGTATATGTGGCACGAAATTTATCAAATGAGGCGTAAAAATTACTGAATGTGCCAAACATATTTACGTGGAGTGTATCAGAAAGTTTGTTGCTTTTTCTTAACCATGATATCATAATAAAAACGTGCATACAAGTTGTCAAAAGAAATATTATGTTTAACGAGTTGTGTGGTAATATGTCGTTCAAGGGGTAGACTATCATATTCCCTGAATAATAGTATGTGTATTGTCAGTGTCGAACACGAACAATGAAATTGGATTTTATGTCTATTTGTATTTATTGTATAATTAGTACTAAATATACGTTAATTTAATACATGCACATCTATATAATGAAAACATAGAATGTCGTTCCGTATTAATCACCAGTGATTGCATAGACATCAGTGAACATCAAGCATTCATAGATATATCGATATCAGAAGAGTTTACAGATATACCAAAGGGGTAATCAGGATCTGTATAGCGAAGAAGACAGACAACACAATGGTCAAAAGAAAAAAGTACAAAAGGACAAACAACGATCTGCAAAATATGCATATACAACTAACTTCGAGTAACACGAACCTCACTAACAACCGGAGGTGAACTCAGGTGCTCCGGAAGGGTTAGCAGTTCCTGCTCCACTAGTGGCACCCGTTGTGTAAAACTAGTTACAAACCCGGTGATAAGTCATGAATGAAGAAAGGACCGGGGGAGTACTTACGACAAGTGGAACATATCCGTGGTCACAGATATTCCATAACGGTCAACCAAGTCATGGTGGCAACAGTAAACTTGTGTACATCACAGATAAAATGAACTATTGAGTTCTATAATTTAAACCCAAGCTGCATATTGTAGTTGGCATTTGGTATTTTTGAACACGTTTTACCATCGTAATTGTTTGTTTATTTGAGAATTAAAGAGTCTTGCCTTGACTTCCATACCATGTTGTAAATATAGGACAACAATATCTGTCAAATAAATACACTTTCGAGGATCAAACATATTAAAAATGGGGTATCATCGTCAATATGAATTATACGACCATTACGGAATATTCATGTTTCAATTGTAGCCTACATATTGCAGTGGTGAAAAGAAGCTAGAACAGTGATGGTCAAAAGTTCAATCAATACCAAATAAACGAACAACTCCCTCAAAAATCGAATTATTGAGAAAAAAAATATACCAGATATACCTGTATGACCTGTGACATACGCTAAGTGCCCACCCCCTTTTCCTAGCAATGAATTGTAAATAGAGATATCGTTTTGCCCGATGTTTTTTTTTTATTTCATTCTTCTTTTTATCTTGTATTCTACCCGAATGGTAATTATGTACTGTTTCATCTGATTGTTTTTTACATTAATCTTAATACCACATTGAATAAAATTTGCATAGTGCAAGGATAAATATTTTTTTTTCCAATAAAAGCATGTAGAGCTATTAACATCTATTCTGAACATCTGTTTTATACAGCCAGAAACATAGTGTTCGCCCTTCCTCTAGTAATCTGACCCTTTATTAGTCCTGTACAGCGATGGTACATAAAATTGTTAACACGTTTTATTGAGGAAAGATATAAAATTTAATGCGAGTGCTTAATTTCAATCTTAAAATGCTTCCAAAGTGCATCTGAAAGCAACATTTCTATCCATTCCTTAAGTGTTATGAGTGGTACTTATCTCCTACTAAATGTGTAGACTTTCTTTCAAGTGAGGTGGATTTTGGCAGGTTACGCATATGTTTTACAAGATCAGATCAGCGTTTTAAACGTCAGATTACTCGATATGACATGGCTTTAAGTGGCAAAATGGTATCTTAAAACAATTATTAAAATATGAAAAGTCAGTGTGAAAATAACCAGAAGATAAAATAGTGAAGTTTTTGTGAAGACTTCCGTAAAATAATGTGTGGAAACCATTCTCACAACGGAAACCCCTGTAAATTTAAGTGAACAAAGTATCCCACTTATGTCCCATCACGTCGTATCTAATATCTGTCTGTCAAAATCAATTTCTGTAGATATAATAACTGTTATATCATTGACACGTTAAGAGGTTACCTTCTTGTCTGGTTATTTAGAAAAAAACGTTGACACTTTTGTAACTATGAGGAAAATATACAGCAAAATAATAAATATTAATCTTGGTACTTTAGATGTTTTGGTGAGTGGTAATAATTGCTGTCTGTGCAAAACATAAACCTACCAGGATGAACACATTAGGCTTAGTAGTTTAGGAGATGCCAATGTTGCACTAGAAACTTTAATCGTGTTCAAAATGTCTATCGTCTTTGCAATTTTGGAAGATTGTTCTTAGCAATTTACACCCTGAAACCAAATACCAAATGCACAATTGATGACTGCAATAAACACGCAAGCACATGTCTAATTTGGTCTTATTTTGACCCTTTGGGTTTATTCCTTCCAATCTTTCGAATTTGAGTGTACCTGATGAAGGTTATTCTAGTAACGTACCTGATGAAGGTTATTCCAGTAACGTACCTGATGAAGGTTATTCCAGTAACGTACCTGATGAAGGTTATTCCAGAAGGGCGTCGTGCGCACTAAATTAGATATCTACGTTTTTATTAGTGCACACGACACGTTTTAGGAACAACCTTCATCAACCACGCTAATAGTCAAAAGACAGGAAAGCCAAATAGTTTACCCAGAATGACGAAGTCAATGGAGGCTTGATCCCAAAGTTATATATTTTCAAGCTGTAAAACTGTAACAGTTTATGATTAGTCTCTACAATTTTCTTATTCACTGTGTTCTGGATCTGAAATTAGTTATATTTACAGCCATCTATAAGCAACGGTGCTTGTAATGTTCCGAAATCGATTCTTCTTCCAGATACCCCTGTTTTCTCCACCATTACAACTTACTACCTCGATATAATTAAATGCTATTCAAAGTGTCCATTTTTTTTGTTATTGTTGATAAAGGGTTATGGTGTTTAACGCCACTTTCAACAATAGTTCAATGCTATCGTGACGGTCAGTTTATTGGTAGAGGAAACCGGAGTACTTGGAGAAAACCAACGACCTGCCGCAAGTCACAGAAGAACGTTATCACATAATGCTGTGTCGAATATGCCTCATCATAAGCGGGATATTGTTCATAAATATTTAGTTTGGTGGTCAGATATGTTATGTTATTAGCACTACTAGTGGAGTATTTTGTTGTTGGCACACAAGATATTAAAAAATATATATATATAATCAATGGAGAATCACAGAAACGCTGGACATATGAGTGTCTTTCCGTGCTTTAATGATTAAAATAGACTTGTCGGTGGGTTTCTCTTTAATGCATCTGACCACTACGATATATCTGATATATACGGTTTTCTCCGGGTACTCCTGCCTCCTCCACAGATAAAATTGACTGCCACGATATAACTGAAATATTATTGATAGTGACGCTAAAGACCATCATCCTAACCCTTGAATTCAACAAAAGTTGTAAATCTAACAAAAACATAGTGATTATTTAATCATGTGTACATTGTATAGACTGTACGTTATATGGCTTCTATTTATAGCGTCTGATCACCATTTTGATATCTTCAAACTTTTCTTATTGATTATACGTTTTATAGATTGTATGATTAATATATTATAATTCTATTCTTACCAGAATTTATCAATAACTCGCAATCCGATTGGATATCGTCACTTATGACATACTTAGTTAACATAAAGGCAGTTTTGCATGACCAATATGACCGGAAGTAAACTGTCCATATTTTCACACCCCGGGAAAATAACCGGTTATTGGATTACTACAAGATCATTTCCATATCGAGGCCCATATTGGCCCGGGCCAATATGGGCCTCGACTTCGTCTCAGGCCAATATGGGTGTCTATTTTCTAGATGTCGGAAGTATGTAATAAATAGTTTAATACATGGACATTTCCATATTGGCCTGGTTATCATCCCTCGACCCATATTGGCCCTCGACTGCGTCTCGGGCCAATGTGGGGGTCTCGGGATGATAACCAGGCCAATATGCATGTATTAATCTGTATTTATTCTACGTCATTCAAAAGGAATTTATAAATCGATATTTCCGTTTACCAGACTACTTTTTCCCCGGTTATTCCACGCGTATAAATCTACGAGCAATGATACTAACAAGGATCTGCCATCTTGAAAATGTGAAATTCTACATGTCATATTTACAACAATGCACAAAAATATTTAAAAAGCTTACCTTGAACACTTATTTTAGTTAAATTGTATCAAACTTGAAGCGTCCACGAAGCCAAATAACGTATAATCTTTACGTTTCAAACTGGGAGTCTTCATATGACGCCAATGACGTCATGTTGGTTATGTTCCAAAGTCGTCAATAACATTTCGCGGATTTTTTTTCAGTTTACAATCATGTGTATTGTATTTCCATTCTTTGAGACTCTCCTTGTGTATTTCTTTAATAGTATTTAGCGTAGAAAAGAAACACGATGTCCAAGAATAAGAATTATAAGGATTAAACACTGTGTTTTTAGGAAATTATGTATGTATAAACTCCGGCAGCTCACTCACAAACTTTACATAAAGTCCTTCGGACTTTATTCAGTTTGTGAGTGAGTTGCCGGAGTTTATACATAGATAATTTCCTAAAAAACAGTGTTTAATCCTATAGTATGTATTGAACAGACTCACTGTGAGTTCATATATTTACTCTACTGGATCTCGATAGAAAAATCGTATTAAATATTATCTAAACGTTTGAACATTCAACCCAACAGTGTTAGAGTTATATTTTAGCTGAAATTGTTGGTGCTATTTTTGTTCTTCTCTCGGTGGGATTTAAACCTTAATAGTATATTGTTTGTACTTTTCAGCAACTATTCGCTTTGCATAATATGGTTTATGGATTATGATGTTTAACGCCACTTTCAACAATAGTTCAGTAATATCGTGGTGGTCAGTTTTATTGGTGGAGGAAACCAAAAGACCCGGAGATAACCACCGACGTGTCGCAAGTCACTGACAAACTTTATCACATAGAGTTGTATCGATTACACCTCGCCATAAACGGGGTTCGAACATACAACTTTAGTGGCGATATAGGTACTGATTAAACAAGTAGTTGTAAATCCAACTACCATGTGATCACGGCCACGATGGTCATGCTTTGCATAATAATGGGCAATATATATACATACATTTATTATTTATTATAGGTGTATATGCATAATAGTTCTAGCTGGAAACAGATGGAATTACATACACGTGTCACTCCATGTTAAATATAAAAAATAAAGTGTTCAAATAAATTATTATTTTGCTGTTTTTGTCAAATATTATGTTTAACATATATTGTTTAATAAAATAAAAATCAGAATACAAACCCTAAGGATGTTCCACGTATGAATACATGTATGTTTATAAATGACATAATTTTTTATTTCTAGTGGATCATGGTCATGTATTTATCATATTCAAAATTGTGATGTCAATGTCAAATGACGATTTTATAAACGATTTTCCCAATTTATTACATGGAATATTCAGTAAGGGTAATTTCCCTTTCAACAAAACATTTAGTTGATCTCCTTTCTATATCAGATACGGATCACCTAGATGTTTGTTCACACTCTAAATTTTATTTTTGTTTGATGGTAATTAGAATTAATCATCATATATATATTTTGAGTAAGGAAGTAGGGAAGGAGCATGAGGAATTGTATTTATCTCGAGTCCACAAGATAGCTAAGTCGTGACCACGAGATACTAGCGCATGGCCACGATATAATATAAACACTTACATTGAATAACTACGTTTTTGTTTTTTAAATAAGAGGAAAGGGATAAAAGTTTAAAGATTGTGTAAAAAATAGGTTGTTGTATGTCATATTTGTCATAGAAATGAATGATGGAGATTGCAAGGGACGGGACCTTTCATTTCGGAAAATATGGACCAAAATATGGATCAAGAAATGTTTAAACGTTATTTCATATTCTAACTTTCGCAAATGCATTTTCAACAAACGAGCGATCAACCCGATGTTAAAATTTCATTAGCACATGCGCGATACACATTTAAGCCAGGTGATAAAATCACAAAATAATATTATTTACACGGTTGTCAACATTTTAAACATCTATATTCACTGAAAATAATCAACATATCCAAAATTAATAGCGAGCATCGCAAGATGCGAGCTAAACAGCAACATGTGTGTAAGGAGATGAATCAATATACTAACAATACCAACCGGAAGTGGTTTTTAAGTTTCAGCATAGAATGGACAATCGGAGAGAATGACCGGAAATAGCCTATTAATTAGAATAAAAAATAAGTATCCAGTTTAAAAATAACAAACAAAAAATAGGAATCCGTACAGCTTCTTTACATGAAACGATTAATTTATTTAAAAAAATGACAATCGCTATAGTTTACGTCACACAAGTATTGTTACGTCACGTCATTCATTTCATGATCGCTGTCACTAGAGTAA
>MJUT01008146.1:248920-259727 GCA_002080005.1 Gigantidas platifrons
AGGATTTTGTCTCTTGCAATAACATCTCTTCTTTTTAAATAACAAAATTAAGAGAAAGAAATTATGAAAGTATTTTTTATATGTATTTTCGTGAACAATAACTGCTAGTAAAACCTACCGTGTTATGACAAATAGCAGTGGAACTGGAAATTAACCAAGCACGTCACTTCTTTGTGACATCATGATGTACAAAAACAAGGATATGCCTCAAATAATGCTTGCCGAGCAGAACTAGCTCGACTTCAACTTAGAAATTTAATTCATGCTTCTTCTATAAATTTTCTAGATCATATACTTTCATTGGACAACACCTTAATATATCAAATATATAATGCTACAAAAACTTCAAACCCTTGAATTAAGAAAACAAAATATTTACTCGATAGCCTTGGTTATTCATATATTTTTGACAATAATGTGAATTTTAAACATCAACTGATAAATATAAAGCAAAAAATAAAAGATCAAAATTTACAAAATCAAAATAGCAATATTTGTCAATCTTCTAAACTAAACTTCTTTAGAACTTTCTACAATATAGGACAAAGACATCCATATGTTGATAGTTTAGTTAATATTTTGGAGAGGGCTGCAATTTCTAAATTCACACAAGTGCCCATTTATTAATTATAGAAAGAGGAAGGCAGAAAAATATTCCTACATCAGAAAGATTTTGTACAGTTTGTACATCTGGAAAAATTGAAAATGAAGAACATTTCCTTATACATTGTCCAGGATATGAACTGCAAAGACAAATATTTGTAAACAAAATTAACAAAATAGTACCAGGATATATTACAAATTTAATTTGTCTGTATAAGACTGTCTTGTTATTCTTTTAATTTGTACTTAATTAATGATTGTCCTTTGTCTGCTTTGTATATATGTTTTTGTATAATTGTATGCCATCAACCCCTTGGGGTAAAATTGTGCATTTCAAATAAATTATTATTTTTTTTTTTATAAAACTGAGTACAGTTTCCAAAAAAAACTTCTTCTTAATAGTAATTCATCAGTAATTCTTAGAATGTCCTCTTCATTCATATCAAGTTGTTTAAAAAATAGAGATAGTCTGATGTATGCATAAATTTTTAATATTGTCATATACATATATTTCATTTGATGTAAAACCATACTTCACAAATTTGTCATACTGTTACATTATACTTGGGCCCAAACCATTTATTATAAATGAGTTTGTGCTAATAAAGTATTTGTATTTGTATTTTTTCAACTATACCACCCATTAAATGGGGATTAAAGCATGAAGCTCTGGCTATTTTAGCTTATTTGAAAGTTTGAGGAAACACAGGTTAGACCTGGCTTACTGACACATAGAAAGTACACTTATATAAGGGCATCACCTGATGCAATTATTAGCGATTGTCAGTTTTAATATAATTGAAATTAATGTCTGTTAGATGTGAAACTTGTTTAAATTCAACTTAACAATATTATGTTGTTGCTATAGTGTTGACATTTTTTTTGGTAACTTATATTAAGAGATAATTTAATTTTTATTTAATAATATTCTACACCACCTTGACAAGTTTTACTGCTGTTCTGTTTGAATGGTGCACTTTTGAGAAAACAAATTCTTTGCTTTGTGCAGATGTTTGCTAGGAGACATGTTTTAGATATTCTCAGACTAACATTTAGAAGGTTTTCATTACATTTATATTAACAATTTATGGTTTGCTGAAATTTTAGCAATATTTCAAGTATTACCTTGAATTATAATATGACTTCCATCAAAACCTAGGGTAAAAATAATATAAATCTATACCAATTGTCATTGATGATGTCAAAGACTATTTTCAGGAATACTTTGCTTATTTTAAGATATAAGAATAGAAATAATTCATGATATTCATATGTTTATAAATTGTTTACCTTTATGTTAGCACTTTAAACCTCACTAACACTCTTGGTAAAACCTTGCAACATAAATGGCGTATTTGTGGTAAAAACAACATAAACATATGACCACCATGAATAATTTCATAAATATTCATCCTTCCTTAGGACAAAAATTATCTGCCTGTTTCCAGGCTCTGTACTGTACCCACATTTTTACCCTAACAATTTCCTACACTTTCATATTTAATGACCAGCTTAAAGTTCAAATGTATGTACCATTTATGTACCATAAAATATTATCTACAATGTTCTTATTAATATGTACCGTACCCATTTTTATTAGCTTCAAGACATAAAACAGTCAAACTTTTTGCTTTGGCATTACTAGAGAAATTTTTATTTTTGTGGCAAAAGTTGGGTTTTCAACACAAATGCCAGAAAATAAGGTCTTCAATTGATAAAGAAAGTAATTTCTATTGTTTCCCAGAAAAGTACAAGAGAAATCATCTTTCCTTGAAATGGGCAATATTTCATTTCGGTCATAATTAAGGAAGTCGATATGTAAAATTCAGAAAATATTCCAATATATGATGATATTGATTCCAGAAATCTTACGTTAATTTAAAAAACATTTTTTTTTATTAAAAGATAATTACAATGTACATTGTAATTGTCATAAAGCTAAAACTTCATCTATAGATCTGCTATCAATAATTAGTTGTGATTCATTACTTTGACTAGGCGATAATTTTAAGAGATATTTTCCAGACAGTATGACCAACCGCTAAATTTGATGAATTATATCAACTGTGTTTATGCTTAGGAACTCCCTACATCAGAACCGTTATGTATGTCCATGATAGTTTTTATGGTCAATTGGTGTGGTCTTGGATATTTGATATTGTGAGAAAGTTTAGAGCGCTCTGGTAAATGTGAGGACAGTTAGAAATTGAGTTTGAACGTGGATGGATGTGTTGCTATGTTTATAATCATATTTTATAGATAATGAACTTGTAAATAATAAATATGTATATATGAAAACAGATTTGATAGTAATTAAAAACCAGTGCCAAGTTAAGGGCCCCGTGACATAATAAGAAATTAATGAAAGTGGTGCACTTCTTTTTGTTGTATAAAACAACTATATTTTTCATAACCCAATCAAAACTCTTGATTCGTTAGGTGGTTTGGTACAATGCACATTTGTATATTCATATGATATATTATTCTCTGTTGATATGAATATGGTGTTACTTAATAGCTTTTAGGTCAAACATAAAATATATGTGTGAACTGTCACCCAAACATTCATTTATTAAAACCCTACTATAACATTTTGTGGTGATTTTCATCAAACAATATTATTACCAATAGACTCAAGGTAAAAAAATAAATTGCTTTCTGACAGTAAACCCACATTTTCTGCCTTGCCACTGTGCAACCATGTTTATGTTCAATTTTATTTGTGTTCTTTTTATTTATTTTAAAAATATTTTTCAGAAATACAAAATTTAGAAGAATTTCAGCATTTTTTTCTTCAGGAGCTACTGACAGCCTTGGCTTGGTGTCATCAGATGTCAAAAACTGTGATTTTTTTTTTGTTAGTGTATTCATCAATTATTGAATAATTTTTGGGGGTTTTACAAACATTTCTTTGAGTTGCGAATTATTTGTTTGTCTTGGTTGTGTAACAGTGTTGTCTTTTGAAAAGGAAACATTGTTTTGGTGCATAATCTTTATCTGTTGGAGATGTCCCTTTTCAGCAACAAGTTCTTGCACATGCATTAAACAAAACCATGGCCTCTTGTCAGATTTGAACTGACACCTCTTGATGTCTAACCTCATCAAGTGTACTGCATTATACAAAAGAGGCTTTGCTGGCTAATGTTTTGCACAAAAGTAACTTTTGAAAGATTTCTCAAATTTATGCAAAGTATTGATATGCTGGACCCGACATTAAAGAAGCTGTTACAATAGTTATACTAAGTATATTTGATCAGAAGTTTGACCCTAATTTTGTGTGTGTAAATAGATAAATCTAGTCTGTACCAAGAATTATGGGACCAAGTCCCTGAGTTTCAATAAATTGGTTACGAGTCCTCCCCTTGACAACAAAATGAATTACCTGTTACATAAGCCTAGCTACAGTAAGATCATACCTCACAGGTACATGTACATGTGTAATACCATGAGTCATGACCAACATGGGAATTTTTGCACATAACGTAAACTATTGTAAATTGCCCGTGTAAATTGTAATGCACTGTAAGCAGACTTTTTTTTAGTTTTCATAGCATGCTTTACATAATTCTTCATTGGAGTACATAATAATTCGAAAATTGATATACAAAATGGTCAGAACAAACCCGATCGTGACTTTTAGGCTCCCAATGACACGTACCGATCATTTTCATCCAAACGCTAACTCGAATAATTCAAGCCCTTTCCGTCTCAGATTCTCTCCGCCTTGTAGCGACCAGCGGGAGCGTAATATAACGACTGGATTATTCAGGTTATCCAAACGCTGGCTTGTTTGGGGTTCTTGACTTAGCAAATCTGTAATATGACCGCTTCCACCCCTTGATTTTGCCATTCCCTCTCTGATTTGAACATTATGGGGACACAGCAGAAGTATCCGTAAGCTTTTTTGGTGCTCCCAAACATGTTTAGTTCAGTATTTTGGTCGGAGCTATCCATAGATTCCATAATGGAAGCATTGATCATTTAAACCGGAACTCCGCCAGAGGGAGTTGCATTATGGGTAACCATGAAAAACTCTATTGGTAAGCAAAACAAATGGGTGACTTTGATGTTTGTAAAAAAAGAATATCCCCATTAAAGGGAAAATCCAACAATCTTAACATTTATATAAACCTGTAAAAATGAATGGTATATTTTGCAAACTACTTATGAACTACGGTTTTGGGGAAGCGTATTTTGAATATTTTGAATCATTTAATTTTTCCCTCTAAAAATACAAATATAGCTGTATTCGTGTTTATGGTTGATTTAAGGATGATAAACATGTCATCTGAATGTGAATATAATTGATACTGAAAAATATCAGCCTGCTCGACAGAATATGAAGTTTGTGACTCGTTCGCTTCGCTCACTCGCCAACAAACTTCATATTCTGGCTCGGCAGGCTGATATTTTCGGTATCAATCAATTCACATCCAGATAACATATACATCTAGGTAAAAGGGAAAAGATGCATTTCTATTCGTGGAATTGATATCGCGTAAAATTCGACCATTTCGGCCGTCGTTCTCGTCATTGATTTAGATCTCATTTAGCAATTTATGTTTACATGCGGCTGGTTATATCCAAACACATAATATATTTATTTGAATTGGAATATGCCTGTAGTCTGTCTAATGGCAACCAAACACTGTGGTGACCACAGTGATCGTTTTAAGAACATTTCAAATGAATAGTTTTATTATTCTTAGACAGAATATTTTATGATGGAGACTTTGAGAAGTGAATTTTAAAATTTGCTCTTGTGCATTTTTTAGTGAAGCGATTTAAACGGAACAAAATAGTCAAAGTAAACCATTAAATGTAGTCTGAAGTAGAAAAACTTACATTTTGTCTGCTTCCCAATTACAAAAAAAATATAGCATCTTTCATTAAGACTGTTCAAACTGACTATCAAAATAAAATGTAAAAACAGACAGACGGCTTGTTGTGATGTTAAATGTTTGATTTTAAACTGCTACGACATGAAACATTCAATCTCTGTTCAGAATAATTTAGAAATTTGAAGTAAATTGATGAGAGAGAAGTGTTTCCGTGTAAATACATATGTCAAGTTGTTCAAAATTCTAGCTTTTCTTTGATTCATACATATGCTTTACAAGATGTCTGATAAGGTACAGTATCGGACATAATTCACTAGAAAATTTATGAATCAGTTTTTATATCTTATCTTTATAAATCAAAACGATAGAAGAATATAACTTCTAAAATGTTCTGATATATTTCTCTAAAATGATAAAAAGAACTTTGTTGCTCTGCAAATAATTTAATAAATTAAACAAGATATTTTTCACGTTGCTTGGAGTGCAAAGAGTAATTTTAAGACAGTTCTAAAACGAAAATACCACACCATTGAAGAACAACAACTAATTAGGAGATAGAACTGTATTGCATTTGAAAATTCACGGCATCAATTGGAGATTTGATGGTCGCAAATTGAGTTTACTTGCGACGCGTTAGCGGAGCCAGTAAACGGATATTTGCGACCATTAAATTGACAATTGATGCCGTGAAATTTCAAATACAATACAATTATCTCCATTCGAATGTAATCACGAGTAGGATAGACATACATACATCATATATGTATATTTCCGTATTATTGACAAGATGACATAAGCGGTAATCAGCTAAAATAAAAAAAATATTTCATGCTATTTTAACCGTGGAATTGGTGAAAATTACACCATTAAATCGACAATTGATGTCGTGAAATATTCAAATACAATTCAGTTATCTCCATTCAAATGTAATCATGTGTATTGCTACATTGTTGACAAGATGACGTAGACGGCAATCGTCTAAAATATCTCATGATTTTCAACCGTGGAATTGATACCATGAAAATTACAGCATTGTCCAATCACAAACCAGGGATATTAAACAACTACATTAGAATACCAATTGTATAGTCCTTGATTTGACTCGAACTGGGTTCGAATCCACAATCATCTGTGCGCGAGACAACCCCGCTAACCATTAAATCACCCAGATAGTGTGTCTCAAGAATAAAGAATTCTGACAATAATGTTAAAAAAAAACTTCTATTAACACAGCAGACATTAGTTTCATCAGTACGTACATGTCATCATCTTTCTCGATATGTGACATTAAAATAGCGGTTTAAACATTCATTATGTCCTGACTATTACAGGATATTATATTTGTTTGTCTGCCATACAGATGTAATAATTTCCTGTATAATCAAAATCGTTTTTACTAATATTTATAGTACAATAACTAGATACGAGATCGTGATACCATCCAATCACATATTTTGATTATTGGAAGCAACTTGTTAACTATAATATTTAAGAAATTGTATACTGGAACAATTGCCATGGAGATATCTTCAAACTTGTTTGCAAAAGCGATTGTTTATGTAATAACGTGATTAGCTATCAACAGATTATATTTGGTTGATGCTGTACTGCAGGAAGAAACCTCATCTGTAAAAAAAAAATATTGGAAGAGCATTTTTTGGTAAAACTGTTGGTTTTTTTTTTTTTTATTTGAAAGAGGTGGATTTGTATAATCATATTATGTCTATGACATTAGAAATTGTCATTAGTTATGCATTAAAGGATTATGGAAGACATATTTGTTTTTATGATATTCTGGTATTGTGAACTATCGGATATGGCACACACGACCCTCATACTAGACAACAGTAAATCTTCACATTAACAGCTGATGATATTTCGTGTATTTTGAATGTAATATGACTTTATTTAAGACCACACATGCAAATTAAAAAAATATATATAAATGAGCACATCTTATACTGACATTGGCAACCAAAACTACTTGATACCAATATGTTTAATATGAAATACATGGATCTAAGTGAACATGAGAGACTATCAAAGTTTACACTTGTACGCAAATATCCTAATGGTAGTACATTATACTATATACTATAGATTGAAATGCACTCTAATAATTCAGCTTGGCCAAATATATCTGGCCTTGCAAAATATATTAACCTATGCCATCTGCATAATATAGATATATATACGTCAAAGTTACTGTCCTGACAAGTCCAATTACTTCTTGTTTGAGTGATATTCTCGCACACGACAACAAAACATCTTAATGACCAGTGTAATTACATCTCGTTTTATCATAGATTCCAGATACAATCTACAAGAAATATGTCCACTTTGACTGACCATTGTAATTACTCATAAAAACATGACACCCATGCACTTTGTTTGTATGCTGGCTGGTGTTTTTTTGGTTTTTTTTTGCTTTAAAATTTTATTAAATCATTCAACTTTTACAATGATTAGTATAATAGTGTCTTTTGTCATGGTGTAGAGGTTATGGTGTTTAACGTCACTTTCAACAATGTTTCAGTTATATTGTGGATCGAGGTCAGTTGTATTGGTGGAGGAAGTCGAAGTACACAGAGAAATCCATCGATCCACCGCAAGTCACTAACAAACTGTATAGCATTATGTTGTATCGAGTACACTTCGCCGTGAACGGGATTCGAACATCATTAGTGGTATTATACACTGATTGCATAAGTAGTTATAGATCCAATTACCATAAGATCACGACAACTACGGTCCCGTCATGGTGTAATGTAGGTTCTTCGAACAATATATTGATAGAACAACGTTAGAGAAAACCGAAGGGCAATAACCAATGGCAACATTTGTCACTACAGACTAAGTGAGAAGACAAACGTGCAACACAACACAGAGAACTAAAGCAATGAACAACACGGATCCCACCAAAAAAAGCGGAGGTCAACACATGTGCTCGGGAAGAGTTAGCAGTTCCTGCTTCTTTTAAGACATCCGTCATGTTACTCATATATGCGTATCACACCACTATGCGCAATAAAACGAACAATGCATATAAATTGCGGAAGGGCCTAAATTTCGTGAGATTAAGTCCATAAACTGGACACATCACATTAAAATTCCTATGAATTCCGTCAAAGATTATGCAAGACAATGGGCACTATTTAAATGTCCTGTATTCATGATAATAACTAGCTTACAAAAATAACGCCACTTTCAACAATAGTTCAGTTATATCGTGGTGGTCAATTTGATTGGTGTTGGAAACTGGAGGACCCGGAGAAAACCACCGACCTGTCGCAAGTCACTGACAATTTTATCACATAATGTTGTACACCTCGCCCTGATTGAGATGCCACCTCACAACATCAGAGCTAGTTGTTAATGCAACTATCATACGATCACGGCCACGACAGCCGCTTAAGTATATATGTATATGAAAGTAACGCTGGAATGGACCAATGAACGTGCATTTGTTTTACAAGGAAAATAGATGATAAATGGTTTCAAAATACTTTGACTTACAACGGACCAGATTTCACGAATTGAACAACCATATCCATTAATTTTACGTTGTTTTGTGAACAGTTTCTCGTTCATTACATACAAATTAATTGACAGGAATAAAAGCATTATATTTATTTTATATTGTGGCGTCATGTTTAAGATATACTTAACTGTATCGGTGGTGTAATGGTCAGTGTGCTTTCCTGGATTGCAATAGACTATAGGTTCTACTCCCAATCGGTTCAAACAAAAGACTGTTAAATTTGTGTTTGCTGCTTTCTCGCTAAGCAATCAACATTCATAAGAACACAGACTGATTTGTTAGGAATCTGGGTGGAGCGACATGTCATTCCGGGGACTGTTGTTGCAATGAGTAGCACTGAGGATATCAAAGTGAGCTTGTTGATATAGTACCAAGTGGACATCAGTATCATCATCTTTTCGAATTGTAAATTGTTCTCATTATGATATATCTGAAATATTTCTCACCTCATGACAACCACTAACTCACTGTTTATAATATACCACAAAAAGGACTTTTTAAAAACACTTGTATTTTTTTCATATTTTCCTCGTTGATGGGTTTCAACTGTACATTAATCTTCTTTTCTACAAAACTGATAGAATACTATTGACTGTTATTGACAAATGTCTGTGCAATCGTCAGTTTAACGACAGTGTGTCCTGAGATATATGCACATGCTTCGCTCTTGATATTTATACATGTACGTGCAGCTCTCGTGTTTGAAGAAGCCAACTCTCACATATTGTTTCCATATGATTGAGCGCAGCGACCATTCTCTTTTATCTTGTCCATTCGAAATATCTGAAAGAATTTTCTCCTATTTACACTGACCAATCTAATTAATTCTAATTTTATCAATCTGACCTCCATAATCACGCGCTAACCTTTTTGTCTCCAGGAATGTACGATAACGTCAGATCAATTTATATAACCTTTGACCTGTTGCCAGTTATACATACAAATATAAATCCTGACACAAAAATAACATAAGTAAACATTGATACTAACGGACATGTCTGAAGATAGTTTGCCTGTAAGAGTTATCGCGCTTGCAACTATCAAATTAATTTTCGAAAAATCATTACAATGTAGTTTAACATGCGACTTTTCTACTAACATATATATTTGTTTTTAATATTTCGAAAGGAAATATTGTCGAGATGTACATACACAAATTAAACTCTTATTTATTTGTTAGGTTTATTAGTTTTCAAACAAACAAAAAATAATTAAACATTCTAGTTGTTTATTACTTGTTATGAAGTGTTCATTTATAGAAACAAGTGTACGTGCGCGAGGTTTTAGAAACAGTTTTACAGAATCGCGAATGAGCGTGAACAAAATGTTACTTGTAGGAACAAAATTTGAAAGGGTAAATTAATTAATGTGATTGACAAATTTGCATTTAATCGACTCATTTTTACTTCTTAATTATTTGAGGAAAGACCTTACTTCAGCTTCTATTGAAAGTTTAGCCACATATTGCAAGGTTGAGTAAAGGGGCGTTTTTTTCTAAATAAAAATGGTGAACATCTTTATTTCAATAAATGACATACTATTTATTATTAACATAATTCTTTCTTTTTTTTGTTGTTGTTGTTGTTAATAATTGCGTTGTCTTGATCAACGTTTAAAGCATACAAAACTGGGTATATATAATTGAAAAGGCCGGGAAACAGAAGAAATGAAATGCAATTATTATATCAAATAAGTAAAATAAAACGTGTTATTCAGTGTTAAATATTTTTTTATAAAAATGTTCATCTCGTTTTATATCGTCCTATTTTAGAAGTAGCCATTGTAACCAGCTCTCTCTCTCTCTCTCTCTCTCTCTCTCTCT
>MJUT01008146.1:285272-325029 GCA_002080005.1 Gigantidas platifrons
GCAGGTCGTTGGTGTCTAGTTGCAGGGTAACGTCTTAAGTTCGTATAGAAGGTCGTTGGTGTCTAGTTGCAGGGTAAAGTTTTAAGTTCGTATAGAAGGTCGTTGGTGTCTAGTTGCAGGGTAAAGTTTTAAGTTCGTATAGAAGGTCGTTGGTGTCTAGTTGCAGGGTAAAGTTTTAAGTTCGTATAGAAGGTCGTTGGTTTCTAGTTGCAGGGTAAAGTTTTAAGTTCGTATAGAAGGTCGTTGGTTTCTAGTTGCAGGGTAAAGTTTTAAGTTCGTATAGAAGGTCGTTGGTGTCTAGTTGCAGGGTAAAGTTTTAAGTTCGTATAGCAGGTCGTTGGTGTCTAGTTGCAGGGTAAAGTTTTAAGTTCGTATAGAAGGTCGTTGGTGTCTAATTCCAGGGTAAAGTTTTAAGTTCGTATAGAAGGTCGTTGGTGTCTAGTTGCAGGGTAAAGTTTTAAGTTCGTATAGCAGGTCGTTGGTGTCTAGTTGCAGGGTCAAGTTTTACGATATTGTACAGTATATATAGTCTCTTTTGTTACAGGAAATGAAAGCTTGTCAATATATATGACCATGCTGGTGCCACACGTTTGTGTACATCCTGATATGTTGTTGTTGATAACTACAACCTAAAATATTGATTATACACTTGAAGTAAACAGTTAGTCAATCATGGTTTGCTCGATGTAGCCATTTGAGATTGGAGGTTTGTTCCTGTCTCAGGTCAGTTGTCATTTTAGATTTCCTCCACACATAAACTGACTATCACACCAGAACAGAAATATTGCTAAAGGTGGTGCTAAACATGCACAATTCTGATGTTAACCAATCATATGCAGTTTGAAAGCCACTACATCTACATGTATTTAATGAGTTACAGAAGTTCAGTGGTTAATTCCAGATATTCGTGTTTTTTTTTCAACCAATAAAACTGACGGCCCCGACATAACAGAAATATGGTTGAAAGTGACGTTAAAACCCATAATCGTAATCAATCATAACAAAGTTGAAAGTCACTTCATATGCATGTCCTTAGTTTGAAAAATATTTTACGACATGGTGTACACGATTTCCTGTATGATATTTCAGTATTTTATTAAAAGTCATATTTATTGCCTTAGAAACAAATATGGAATTCATTGAACAGTGAATCGTACGACACATTTTTATTTATTTAGATATTGAGAGAGAAAAATGAAAAACGCACTGAGTCAAACTCGTATCAGTAATTATTTATGAAAAAAAATATTGTCATGGTTTCTCTTATTATTAACATTATTATTAAATATATTTTCCCATTTAGATGTGACCTGAACTCCAGGATATTCCTGAGGCTTACATATATAATATTTTTGTCATGGTTTCATAAATAAAAAAAAATATAATAAACACCGAAAATTGTAAAATGCATATAAACTAAACACCACTAAATTAAAGTATGAAAATAAATAAATTGAGCAATGCAGCATCATCATCTGTTGAATGCCACCAACATGCCGTTCCGTTAGCTCGACAATATTAAAATCCATCTACCGGTTTGGATTTGAAAATCGTTGAAATGATGTCTATATTACCGCTTTATTGGAATAAGTACTGTGAAACCAAATTGTCAAATTGTGCATGTTTTAATAACTATACATGTACGTATACTTTTTTTGTTGCATTCAAAATTAGCTAAGACGAACATAAGTAATTAATTAGTGAAGTCTTGTACGATATTTGACATTTCTTGTTATATAACGATAATTCTTGATTTCTGAGTTATTTACCGATCATGATTATTATAATATCTTTCTTGTCTTGTTTTGTTGTGGCCTCCCCCGTATTATATCAATGATAAAAACAGTTAATTCATGTATTCGGAAATATCGCTGATCGGAAATTATTTTAATACCAATATAACTAACCCCATGCTTCATTGATAGGTCTTAATTTTCAATTTATGTCGTTAAAATTTCACACGGAAAATTATTTTCCATTAATGCATTTTTGTTTAAAATATAATGTTGATTTGCGGGAGATTGTTGTTAGCACTATGAAGTTCAAGAATTAATTGATGATAAAGTGTAGATGTTCCTTTTGTTTAGGAACAATTATACCCATGCCAAGCAATAATTTAGGCGAAAACATGACAAAAATCATGTTTGACAGTCAAAATTAATTTTTAAGAGTTTATATGACATCGTTACATTGTTTTTATAACGATATTGTATTTTAGTTCCATTTAAAGCGATCGATTTCAATTTCCTCTTTCCGTTTCTTTCATATTCCATGCTATGCTTAAATTAAAAGTTGTGATACTACCCATAGAATATTTCAATTAATGAGAAAAAAAACGTAGTAAAAAGATACAAATTATCGTTTAGAAATTAAACATTTTGACAAAGAAAAAAAAACGTAGGAAAAGATACAAATTATCGTTTAGAAATTAAAAAAAAAATGACAAAAAATGAATAAATACTTGAGACTTGAAACATGACATCTTGATTTTTATGATTTCTTGGTTATTATTAAATAAATTGCAACATGCTTCGTCCTATCACAATGAAATTTATCTGCCGCATATAATATAAAACATAAAAATGTAGTTAAATTCAGTTAAAAAGTCATAATTTTAACATGTTTTATGGTAAAAACACGACATTATCCCAGATAATCACTTGCCGGTAGCAAATGTTAATCTAATTAGTGGGCGGAGCAAGAGGCGGGCCAATAATTTTATCGTCTGCTTCTCACGCGCAGTCCTGTTGGCCAATTAGATTGAAGAAAAATGGAGTAAATATCCAATCATATTGCGTATATTTATTCAACTATCGGTAGAATCCCTAAACACGGGCTTGTCATGTCTATTGTCAATTGAATATTTAACACTGGTGGAAACAAGAATCGTTTTATGTCGGGTCTTGTGATTAAAGATAGTCGACTATATCAGCCATTGTGTACTACGTACCCTGACTAGAAGTTACCAACATTTTTATCAATGAACATGCTGTATCATTATCAATAATTTATGTAAACTTTAAACTTGATCACTTTGACAAACTTTGTGAATTTATTACGTAAAAACAAGTGCCAATATATTATTATTATTTACAATAGTTAAATTCAAATAAAAACATCGAACCATTGTTATAACTGGATATTCTAAAACGTTATTTCTTTCAAAACTGGATTGCTGAAAAGACGGAACTGACTCGGTGATGTCCCTGTCTCAGTTCGGATATTCATACACCCCCACAACGATTTCAACACCATCACAGGTACGTTTAGCTTAAATTTATTTATACCAATACCTTATTTTACAAAGAACACTAAATACTTTACATTTGTGTATTTGACTTAAATTTGTTCATTGTCGAAATCTTTCTTTTTTTATTTTTCACTTCGTAAGTTGATTTAATAGTTAGTAATTTACGACTTACATTATTAGGGGAAAAACATTTCGAATAAAAACGTCAGTGTCTAAGTGAATCTGTCAAGTTTAATTTGTTTCAATCGTTTAATAGTATTTCAGTAATTGATAATGAGACAGGGTTTTTAGCTAGATTACTTAAATTATATATTTTTTTTAATAAATTTATGACAATACAATATACAAATGTATAATGCAATGTATAATGATAGAGGGTTATCCTCACGACATTGATAGTTTATCATGATATTTCTCATTAAACACATCATATTTTACTGCAACAAACAAACAAACAAACAAAAAACAAACAGAATTCCGGAAATAAATGCATTTAAGTAGGCGAAGGACTTTTTTGTTGACTTAAAATGACATATTGATGTGTATAGTAGTTTTCCATAAAATTGTTAAATTACTAAGAAATAAGATAGGGTATTATATATTTTGATTTCTTTATTTTCCAAGCAGAATATGGGAGACTGCATGTAGAAGAAAGTGTAATGTTATGTGATTCATATTAAATAGATATTAAATCTATCATTATTTTGATCCTTTGATATAATTTTTGTTTGCTTTTTTCATATATAAGATACTCACTGCTCACTCAATATATATATATATTTGTACATATGTTTTTTTTTATAATTATAATAGATTCTCTTATTATCTATATCAAATATTGTTAAAATATATTCCTGTATGGAAGTGGTAGAACAATGAGAATGAAGCAACATTCCACTTAAATATAGAAATAAACGTTATCTTTTGTTATTTATATGTACGTTTCATATTTTTAATAGATCCTAATGTCTTCATCAACGACCTCCTCCATCTCCTCTATATCGACATCATGCTGTGAAAACGGACGACCCATCATGACAGACCCACATACGGGACAGACTGTCTGCTCCTGTCAATACGGGACCGGACTGTTGAGTGCTTACTCCCGTGTGCCAGGATTAACAGATTCAATGTACAGTACGACCCCCTACCCTTCACAAGGCTATGTCCCCTTGGGAACCGACCCGTCGGCTTTCTATTCTCCATTGGTATGTATACGTAAGATTCAAGTGTTTTACACGAACTTATTCGTTAAATCTGTTTGCTTAACTCGGCAAACAAAGTCGAGCCCACTTCATTCAATAAAAATAAAGTTCTCTACGTTCAATAGTAATGCAGTGCTGAGATATTTGTCAAATTTGTCAAAGTCAACGAGATACGGAAATAAGCTGGAGATAAAAACGTAATTGACTTTACTTAAAGCCACTTCTGATCATAAAAATAATGTAAATATACGAATTCCAGGTGATAAATTACTAATACAGTGTAAATTTCATAATCGATTTCTAATTGTTGATGTTTGGATGAGAAATGTTTAATGTTTACTACGACGAAAAGTAATTTCCTAACAATAGCTTGGGGAATGTTTGATAATTTACAAAACGATTAACAAGATATACTGTGTATCCCTCAAGCTTTGAGACTTCCTGAAATTCCAAATTATTTTGAGGAAAAAATTGTATTTATTTGCGGCAGATTGGCTGGAAGCTTTATGTTATTGCGGCTTACACATTGTTTTTGTTAATTTCATTTCCATTCTTTCCGCAATCGGTTAAAAATAACCAAACAAATGTTTGCTCTCCATCATTCAATACCTAGCGAAATTGTGAATTTAAATCTCTATAAAATTGTAAGATCATTTAAAAAAATTAAATATATTTACATTTGGGAATAAACAAAATCATGCCAAGATCTATATACAATTTAACGGCTACAAGATTATTATTAATTCCATGTACCGGTAACATTTTCTAGTATTAAGAAAATATTATTTCAGTTCGCATTCGCTGAAAATTCGTGCTTTTCTTTTTCTTTGCTCTTAACTTCATCAAAATAATAAAAAGAAATGGTACAAATAGACAAAGATTCGGTGTGTTTTATGACATTTTAAAGATAATTTCAA
Organism: Gigantidas platifrons; assembly: GCA_002080005.1. Lineage (NCBI taxonomy): Eukaryota > Metazoa > Mollusca > Bivalvia > Mytilida > Modiolidae > Gigantidas > Gigantidas platifrons. The sequence continues at coordinate 290,645 of MJUT01008146.1, forward strand.
TTTATATATGACCAACATTATGTGATAAAGTTTGTCAGTGACTTGTGACAGGTCGATGGTTTTCTCCGGGTCTTCCAGTTTCCTCCACCAATAAAACTGACCGCCACAATATAACTGTAGTCTTGTTGAAAGTGACGTTAAACACCATCAAGCAAACACATAAACAATAAATTAATATTTAACCATGTAATGTTTGCATAATAATAAATCTCCATAAAAAATCAAGGAAAGATGTGATCATGTCAAAAATATGAAATTTAATACTATCTCGTATCAACTACAAATGCGATATATAGATTTATTGGAAATTCAATTATAATTAATTTTACCTCCGTGATGCAGAAGAATTATGAATAATTATTGATGTCATTAAGTGTCTTTAAAAATAACGATTTTCACTTTTTTTTCTGTGTAAAATTCGATACGTCTCGTGTCTGGGCTTATGTTTTATTTCCCAGCTCAGACTTGATGTGTTATTAAATGCTTTCAAATTATGCTAAATACTGAAATATAACTGATAAAAAAAAGTTTTTTTATCAGTTATATTTCAGTATTTAGTTTTTACAAAATGTTATTAAATGCCTTCAAATTATGCTAAAGACTTCTTTATATCATTTTAATATTAGTTTTTACAAAATAGAAGATTTATGTTAATTTGTTTAGTTGTTTGACTGTGGAACTCGTGATATGACAAATTCAGATGACTGCTTTGTAGTCGAACACACAAGTGGTCCTCAACACTGTTCATATATATGTGTATGCATTTTGCTTACAAATTGTGTATTTATAACAATAAATAATGGTTACATACACAGAGACCGGTAACAAAGTTACTCACTAACCCACTTCACTTTAATCTAATCAATATGAATATAATTTTTTTTTTCAATTTTAAACAAGTTTTATGCTAAAACAGCATCGGTAATATTATTGATCGAGAGGTTTTAAGTACAGAAAAATTAAATACACATTCTTCATACTTATAGAATATTTTTGACTTATTTATACTGACGCCTTTAGTAAACGTACGTTAGCCGAATGCACCGATTTAAAATCAGAGGCGAAGTTAAACTTAGCTGGAATAGTTTCCGATAAAACTAACAGTTTGTTGAAAATCTGATAATAATACGACAAAGACCGACTGGCTGTCTACGGAACCATCGTGTGTTTCCCGTGCACGGTAGGGCAATTAGAAGCAATCTTGTTCACAAATTTTCTAAGTCTCTCAATCACAGCGTGTAACTCCCTCACTTATTAGTAACGCTGCAGATATTAACGTGATTTTATTACATGCTAGAGCTTTAATATCAACGGTTTTTTCTTTCGGTTCCTTGTGACAAACTTCCGTTCTTTCTTACATACTTAACACATCGACCTCGAACCAATTTTGATGAAGTGTTTCTCAAAAGTACGAAACCGTGAGAAGAAAGATATGACTATTTAGCTATAAATTGCCTCCTCTTACGTGATTCTTTGAAAAAAACAAGTATATATCAAACGTGAAAGTTCCATCGTGAGAATCTCTTGACTTCTGTGTTGTTATAACATGTTACTATCAAACAAAGTCTCCCTTCTATAAACTAAAGATGTAAACAGAAGCAAATAAGTTAACAAACAACTATGACAGATCTTCTTTCATATAGCACAAACACCAAAGTTCATTATTTTTGTTTGTTTGTTTTGTCATTTTCGTTGATTTCATGCAAACCTCTTTTTGTCGAAATCGAAATCATTATTTTATAAGCTAATTATAATATAATGATTTCGATTTTGACAAATAGAGGTTTGCATAAAATCAACAAAAATGACTTGTGTGTGCTTTACAAAGTTTTACCTCTTGTGATTTATGTATATTATAGTGGTTAAAATATGTGTATTCAGATATTGGGATATGCAAAGGAGCAAAAATATTGTTTCTGCTTTTCTTTACTTTAAATGGTAGATATTTTAACCTTCGTCCAACTGTTAATTGACAAAAAGCGTACTAAAAAGGATTGAAAACACACTTTAATAATCATAAAATAAAATAAACGTCTTGGATAATGATATACTAAAAATTAAGTTTTGTCCAGACTGTACTAATATTTTAAGTTAGTGATTGTTGTTTAACGCCAACTCAGCAATTCTCAAATTTTGAATTCACAGCCGAGCAATGATATAGACACGAGGAAGTATTGCAGATCTCCTCACACTACAAAACTATGTTATATCTAAATAAAATTCAAGGTGTGCTAGCTAAAAAATATCACATTAAAATGTACATCAACATTAACAGGATTATCAATATGAGTCTATCATATAACCATATCTAACATAAGTGGGTTACAAAATAAATATAGCTAATTTGACAAGCTTTTTTTATTTTATATTTTTGTAATGCTTTTGTATGAATAAAGATTTTATCATAAGATAAATTCATATACATATATATATATATAATATGAGATAAAGCATAACACGGGGTGATAATATTTGATCTTTGTTAGCACCTAATGTTCTAAGATTCAATAGAAATGCCAAACTATAACTGTTTTTATCCGCTATAATTGTCGAAAAATTATATTTGCTAGAAATTTTGTGTGCCAATTTTTAATTTAGAAAAGTAATTAAATTCCTAGATTATTAGACAGATCGTTCAAAATTATTGTAATTAAAATATGTTCATGTAGATTACTTCTATCAGTCTTGTGTAATAATAGACAAGTTTTTCTCTGCTGTGCAACTTTTTCTTAAAATAAATAATTAAATGATATTCATATATATATTAATAAACAAATAAGTACATATTCGTTTATAATTATTGATATGTTAATGTATATTACAGAATCCACATTATGATCTGAAGGAGAATGCAGAATCACCCTGGAGATCTCTGACCCAACCCACGGCATGCTATCCATACGACCCCGCCATGGCTAGTTATCCTTACGGAAATACGTAAGTAAATCTATTATTTTTTATCTAGATTCAGGATTCCTTTTTCTCAGAAACCATAGCAGTTTAGAATGGCACAGAGATTATGCAATAAACTATAGTATATGGTTTTTTTTTCTAAAAACACAATGCAATAACTAATTTAACGAATGTTGTTGATATTTAGAAAATATAATTCTCTTTTCCTGCGGCAGGTCGGTGATTTTCTCCAGGTACTACGGTTTCTTCCACCAATAAAACTGACCTCCACGATATAACTGAAATATTGTTGAAAGTGGTGTTAGGCACCATTACCCCTCTTTTCCATCTTTTTGTATAAAGTATATAGGGCATTTTGATATTCTACCAAAATCCTATCAAATATTGACCGCCTTCAACAAGTATAACGCAATAAAATGATATTACCCTCTATATGATTATGATTCTTTAATTTCTCAGCGAATTTGTTTCCTCTTAGAAATAATTATATTCACACCGATAGTACTTCTATTTGTTGTTAATGTATATACGAGTGTTGTTAGCATTTGATCTCACGTTCGTTGGTACTTGTGTATGGTACCTAGCATTTGATCTCACGTTCGTTGGTACTTGTGTATGGTACCTAGCATCTGATCTCATGTTCGTTGGTACTTGTGTATGGTACCTAGCATTTGATCTCACGTTCGTTGGTACTTGTGTATGGTACCTAGCATCTGATCTCATGTTCGTTGATACTTGTGTATGGTACCTAGCATTTGAAGTGATCCCTCTTTTCATAAAGTCGACAGGAGCCACGGTAATTTGTCAAATGTTCCGTGCCTTTTAAATATTGCTCAGTCTTTTCTATAAATTGTTCTCTACATTTCTTTCAATAATCAAAGTTTGATATGAATTTTTTAGATATGGGGGAATGGATCTAAATGGAGCAGCAAGAAGGAAAAATGCTACAAGAGAAACAACTAATACACTGAAAGCATGGCTGTACGAACACAGAAAGAATCCGTACCCAACGAAGGGAGAAAAAATTATGTTAGCAATCATTACCAAAATGACTCTTACACAAGTTAGTACGTGGTTCGCCAATGCTAGGAGACGGTTAAAGAAAGAAAATAAAATGACATGGTCACCACGTAATAGATGTGGCGAAGATGGCGACGACGAAAACAGCAACGATAAATTAGACGATGATGATGATTTAACTAATGACCATAAGAAAGATAAAACTGACGAAAACAGCAACGACACAAAAGACAACTTGGATAAATGTGACAACAGTAAGTAATTTTATATTTCTTATATTTAATCCGGAGAAGAGTTATTTCCCCTTTTTTCTGATCCATGGTAAACACCCGTCATTAATTTTATGATATAATATTTGTGACGAATTGATAATTATCATTTTCTGTGAGCTGTGAATCGTGATGGTTATTCCACAATCTACCACACAATAATATATCAATATAGCATATGATTATATCCATTCTCTTTAATATTCTACGATTTCTAGTGGGGTTCGTGTTGTTCTATCGTTTGTTTCCTGTGTAGTGTTATGTATATCATTGTATGTTCTTTTGTCATTGTTTTGGCCATTTTATTGTCTGTCCTTCTTCGGCCTACGGCTTCTGAATACTCATTGGGTATCTTCAATCTTTTCTTTTTTTCCTACAATGTATTTTGGTCATTATTTGAGGGTAAGGCCAGTTTTGTTGATTATAGTTACACATATAATCTACGATTCTAGTACTTAATATATAGAAAATAAACCTAAATCAAAGGATGCATATTTTATTGATTTAGTGGTTAGGGATTTGAATGTTCATTGACTGTGAGCGATCTTTTACATGCATATTTTAAAGATGCATTGTGCATGCAAAGCAATTACAATAAACGTCCTTTTTGAACTGCAGATTTTTTTCTGTTATATTTGAGATATCACTTATAGATTTAGTATGTTTTTGGTGGTTTTTAAAAAAGGGGTAATACTGCAAAACAATGAGGATTCGTATTTCGTAAATAAAGCAAGACTGCGTTCAATTTAGTATCCGTTCTTTATATAACGACACAAATTTCAAAATATAGTCGATATCATCAATGCTTTTAGAATGGTATGTAAGTTTTGTATACTTTAAATTATCTATATGTGTTGGTCAACCTCCGTGTAAAGTATGGTTGGTAAATTATTTTATCCTTTTAGCAAGCTGAAATATTGTTGAAAGTGGCGTTAAACACCATAGCCCTAACTCTTTTAGTAAGAAAAGATATTGATGTAAATGAACATCATACGAGTTTCTTTGACTTATTCCACTTCTGTGTGTATCATCTATCGTCGGTTGATAAATAATAAAAATGAATCCATAACTTTATCAATTCATATATGTGATATAGAATTAACATTCATAATTACAAAACTAGAAACACAAAATTAATAAGTTTCCATATTTTCACAGTCAATACTCGGGGTTCTTAAATTTTAATTCGTTTCTTTTTATTCTTGGACCATTTAAATAGTGTAACAGCGTGGCTTTATTCGTAACATTAGATGATGGGGAACGATTTTGAGTTGTACTGGTGTCAGTTAACCATTTATTCCTTTTCTTTAATTTTATAATTACATATCTCTTTATAGCAATTGTATTCACATATGATATTGGCCTAAATAATTACACACCTCCTTCGGGTTGTTAATAATGGACCCACCCCTTTAATATGATGGCTTACAAACAAATTGAAATTAAATCCTATAGTTTTCACCGTTTGTCGATATGCATGGCGTACTCAGAATCAGAACTAATTGAAAAAGTTTGTGGATTTTAATTCATTCAATTCGTACAGTCTACAATAAAAGTTTTGAGAAAACACGAGTCCGTCGCGGCACCGATCAATCTCTGCACGTGTTTGTCTTACAACAATCAAGTGAACGAATGCATTGAGCGATGGCCTTCTTATTTCAAAACTGTTATCAGATTGAAAGTATTAAGACGGATATTTGACATCCAGTGAAAATAATCGCAGTTTCATTTTTGGATTGTCTTTTTGAGAATTAATACTATTTCGTGCGTGGCTAAGCATTTGTAATTGAAATCAATAAAATGAAATCGAGACTTCATATGCTGTCAATTGTCTTGTAAAATTGTCAATGGACGATCTGTGCTTTTAAACTCATGTGGCGTTCTACACGATCGTTCATAGTGATTGCGATAAGTGCCCTAGAAAATACTCCTTAGTCCTATATTAACTGTTTTGTGACATTTTGTATAAAATTAATTGATGTAAAGATATGAGAAATATTATCACGTGGGATCAATATTGACATGCGTTTATTTACAGTAGGATAGATTTGGATTATAGAACTGTTTGGTGCTTTTAAAAAGCTCTACAGTGGTCAAATAAACTGGCTTTAAAAAAAAAATGAGAGGATCAGATCTGCAATATTTATAAAGAGAGTTTATCCTTTCAATGAAGTGGACTTTTTCTAAGTCTGAATAGCGAAGTGAAAAACATATTTTACATTTTTAAATATGTAGATAAATAAGAGGGCAGAATATGGACATAAATGCATGCGAGAGAAAAACAAATCAAAAATAAAATTAAAGCCTAAATGCATTTTGAATCTATTTTCTCATCTCACGGGCGCATAGACTCGGGTATTGATGAACTCTTACCGTAGACAATATTGAATATGAAACGGTTTGTGAAAAACGTGTTCACAAAATTGTGTATCTTGGTAATAAAATGAAAAGCCAAAAACAACACATTATCAGAACAGCTCCGAAATCCAATACCAACATTGTAGAAAGAGGTAGAATTGATACCCCTGATACACAAATACATGACCGCTCACTTTCCTGGCTTGGTACAGGCACTTCAATCAAAAGTGGTGGAGTTAAACTAATTTTATGTAACTGATGCAAAAACATTTCGATACTAGGTATTGAATACTAGTATATATATATAACTGAAAACTGATTCATATCAATTTAACATCGTTGAGGTTAAAATAAAATTAAATCTTCACCTTTTCATCAACTTTTATATTTTGGTCATAGCCAGGTTGTTAACCTTACGAGTTATCAAAAGACACAGACATCTAATGTATCAACATGCCAATCTGTATACAAACTGATTTTAAAAGCGTAATTAAGACCACGAAAATGTTACCAACACTGAAGAAGTAAATACAAATGCATACCCGATTTATTAAATTAAAATTGTTGTCTCGGGATTTTAGTAATTTTAATTTAAGTTTTAGTCATAATTTGCGCGATGTGAAATAGCACAATATATTTTGATAGGAGATGACATACTTGTAAGGGAGACAATCCACGCATCTATATTGTACATTCAAGCGAGTCAAGGTTTCTCAAGAAAAATGCAATACATGTGGTCATATGATCATCGAATGTGTAATGTCAATAACAGAAAGTTTTGTTTGTTTTTACATATCTTTCTCTAAGCACTTGTTAACTAAAACACTCTCAGGATGTCGCTGAGAGAACAGTTACTATAATGCCGGAATTTCGTTTCATTTCCGACACTGGTTTCGGTTGTATTTCTTTTTCAAGATTTAGATATACGTCTTGTATCAATAATCAAAACTTGAACCCCAAGATGACTTTATAGTAAATTTTTAGCTTACTCTACGAAAAAAAAATCATAGTTATCGAGTAGATCTACTTTTAAAATGTGAAAATAATTTGTTTATTTCTTCGTCGGATGGTCTGTTTCATCTCCCTCGGATTGTTTTGATGCATCGGCGTCATTATGGCTTTAACATTAACCGCCTTCTTTCCGTATTTATAAATTACATATTATACTTATGTTTTCTGACTTCTTTATCCAGGAAACTAATAATGACAACTCATTTTATAAAAGGATACATTAATCAACTTGTAAAGTTCGGAGCCTTCTCGGCTGTTTGACAATGGACAAAACAAGATGGCGGACGTCATCCGGCGTGTCAATGTCACGGTTCAAATATTACGTTATGTTGTATATAGACCTCAAAGAAAGAATGACAAGACGACAGACATAAATTTACTTTTTACAAATTTTGAAATATGACCGTCTTCAGTAGACAAAATGGACATGTTGAATTGTCGATTACTTTATGACAACGAATAATTATTGCTATTTAGTGCGTGATTAATATATGTGTTTTATGTATGGGCCTAAGGGGCCTCGAAGATTCTTGTCCCCATATGTTAAAAAAATCAGTAATTGAATATAATAAGACAATTTATTATTAGGAGAAAACAAACATGCATTTTTTTTTTATTATTAAAAGATAATTTATTTTTATCGTTAGATTCAATTAAGAATTTTAATTGAACTACATTTTTTTTTTAAATAAGGAGAGGTAATAATTTATATTTCTAAAATTGCTTACTAAAGACTAAAAATGAATTATAATTTGATACTTTATCTGAGATTTGTTTTTGAAAATAATAAAAAAAAAAAAAAAAAAAAAGAAGTAAAATCTGATTGAAATAAATTGGAAATTATGTATTTTAACCCATTTCTATTATAATTTGAAAATGTAAGTTTTTTCCCTTTATTTCTTTATTATTTTTTATATTGCTGATAGAAATTGCACATCTTGACATTTCAATAAAGTCTTGAAATAAATATTAAAAGGAAATCAAATAAACAGCAACAACAACAAAAAACAAACAAAAAGCAAAAACAAAAAACAAAAAACAAAAAGCAAAAACAAACAAAACAGGAAAAACTAACGTTTTGATAAATTATTGTAAATTGTAATACCTGTTTCATTTGATTCAATCATTTCCTTCATTTTATTGAAAGAACCAGTACTGAGTAACAGACGGTCATATTAATATAATTAAGATCTGGCAGCCAGTGGGCGATAACAAGGAAAACAACATCTCCTATATCTTAGAAAATTAATTGTACGTTTTTGATTAAATCACTAATAGAAAGTATAGCTTTGTATTAGTTCAATGACCGTTGCGTTTTTAGACAAAATATATTTTCATCTGAAGACCATCAGTTAAAAATTGTTTGACTTTATTAATATTTGAATTTGTTTAATTTATTCATTGAAAAATGCAATATGACAGCAAATTTTTAAAATATTTGTATTTGTGTGTTAGGGGGTATCGATCTTGTCTCCTTCTACGATTTTTCTACTGAATTTTAGAAATGTTCCGACAGTGAGGTATTTTTTTTGTTTTCCATTTCATTTCATCAGTTGGTATACCAAAAAAACAAGCCTTCTGTATTTTTACGTTTTCTAAAAAAATGTAAAAAAGAATTTTATACAAAATCATCCATTTCTCTTGCAACAAGAAGAAAGTAACATCAATTCATAGTAGTATCCATTGTATATTGTGTGTGATTTTGTTTTGTTTTTCTTCGTCTTGTGTATCCTATGTTGCCAGTTTCTCTGGATTGTCCATTTTTTATTATCCCTTCGGTATTCTCTAACGTTTATATATTAATTCAAAGGATTAATATTAGTAATTAGTAACAATTAATAGATAATAAATTCATTCGTAGTGACTTGCGACAGGTCGGTGGTTTTCTCCGGGTACTCCGGTTTCCTCCATCAATAAAACTGACGGCCACGATGAAAGTGGCATTAAACACCATAACACTAACAATATCTGGTAATTCATAAATAGAGTACCGTTAAAAACAATTTCATTTTAATATTACAATAAAAATATAATTAGACAATAAAATCAACAAAATCAATGCATGTATAAGGCTTATTATTTTTTCATGGGAAACGTCTTAAAATAAAATGAGTTGCACGTTTTTCTAGGGTGGTGGTCCGTATTACCTGTGTATAAAGGTATTAAATTTGTTTTGTGAAATGCAGGTGTTAAGATTATTGATTTTTAGACCACTTCTATTCTTACAGGACCACTTAATATCAATGACTTCAGTCACTTTTAGAAATCAATTTACGTGATACTGTAGGAAGAATAAGTTTTCATATGTATTAAATGCTTAATTTACCTGCACACAGAAAACGGTAGATTTTTGTGAAATTTAAAAGGCAGAACTTACCATCCTACTAAAATATCAAAGCTTTGCCGTAAACGGCTGTTCCGGTGATCATTCTAAAATTAATATAACACCTGTGATATAGGAGTTTTCCAAAGAAACTGTGAGACAATTGACGAAACACTAAGAACGGACGATTGCATGAATAATATCTTGTATATTTAAGGTGCACTGTAACTCATGCTTTGTTTGATGCAATATTTGAATTAAGTTCTATTTTCTTTTATCTCTTACTAACCCTGGGTAAGGGATCAATTGTAAAACAGGGAACCTTATATTTATTTTTTGCCCACCTTGGCGTCTAAGGTGTTTTGTGAACAGGTGAGTTCAAAAATATGGTATTATGTTATAAAAAAAAACCCAGAATTTTCTAAACCCAAGCTGGTTACTTGCACTTCATATAACTTTTTCATCCTGTATTATTTCGTTCCATTTTTGTATTATTTGAATAGTACACACATCGGCAGAAGCTTTCAAATGTGCAATATCCAGTTTCTGATGTTAATACATTTCTGTATATTTTTATTTCAAAATGGGTAGTCAACTGTCCATGATTTTGTGTACCATCTTTCTGTTTATACCAATTGGAAACAAAATTATTCTTTTTTTATATACAAGAATCATATCCAGCTTATTACTCAAACAACTATACTGAAAACTAGCTATTAATAATTACCGTCACGATATAACTGAAATAATGTTAAAAGTGGCGTTAAACACCATAACCACAACCCAACTATTAATACCAATCTGATTTTACTGAACACTTTCTTAATAAATTAATAAACATTTGACAGTATTTAATTTTCTGCACGTTCCTTACGCGTGTGTCAGAATGCAAAAAGGGTTATAAGATGAGGATATAAAGAAAATCTCTCTATGTCTGACAACACAGCACTATTAGTACTTTGTTTTAATTGACCCGAAGTACCGGGGTTTGGGGTATGTATTTAATATGTAAAGTGGCAGGACTATTCTATGTAGATATGAACCTTGGGTATACAATGACAACTTATTTTGAAGGATGAAAATTGAAAATTTTTAGATCCAGCTGCAATAATAGTTGGTCATTGCATTTAAAATATTTTTTTTTTATGTTTGGGAAATAAAATAAGGGAAATTGAGTGAGAATGGAACAATTATTATGCAATAATATGGAATAATTGTAATATATCTTTTTGTTTTGCTACCAAAGAGTTTTGAATTATTTGACTTTCCAATCTTCTGACGATTAAGATTATTCGTGAAGCTCATTCTGCTCGCCAATTTAGATATCTACTTATTATAACGTGGACGATATCTCTTCTAGTGGACTATTAATCCGCGACAGAGATTTGCTAAGCATCTCTATCAGACATTGACAAACTTAGCAGATTTAGGTCCGTTAGATTACTTGCTACCAAAGACTGTTACAATAAATGGCTTTCCAATCTCTTGACTATGAGGTACTGATGAAGATTATTCCAGGAACGTGGTGTGCGCACTGAATTAGATATCTACGTTTTTATCGTTTTGACACATCATGGACTTAGACATGTGAAAAAGTAAACAAATAACATTCAAATGACCATGAAATCCCACCAAATAATACATGATGTACCGGAATATCATATTATACAGCAGGGGTAGAGGGTTTAATAATACTTAACTGAAAAAAAACCCGAATAATTAAATTTAACACCACAAACTCCATGTATGGATTTAACGTTTGAATAATATATCTAATTGATTTCGAAATTTATTTATTTTGATTTTGTTGTTTGTTGCAGGTTTGCTGTCTAATGCAAAATCAGATCCGGACCCTATTGATGTAACTTCATTCGGAAGCAGTACAAAACAGGATATACTTGGACTTGAACCTCTCGGAATTATCAAAGATGAACCGAACGGACTTCCACAAGGATACATCAGTTCAGTCACTGAATTAAAAACACCATCTCTTGGTGTTGCAAAACGGCTAGACTCTCCGTGTTCAAACAGTAACGATTCAGGACTTAGCGATGTGAATAATTCTCTGTCTTTAAACGGACACCACGGACTTGATAATGTCGATGCTTTACGACCTAGAATCTGGTCGTTGGCCCATGTGGCAACATCAACAGCTAACACTACCTCGTTATCGTCTAATATGAAAGATCAGAACTCTCCTATCAATTTTTCTAAACCTGGATCATCGTTTGGTACAAACACATCATCAATGAGATCTTGGATGGACAGTGCATTTCCGGTGGGATCGTCTATGTTCTCACCGAGTTCAGCCGGTTATACAAACATTTCCGGGTCAGCACAGGGAGATAAATCTCCATTTTCTATAAATGGGTCGGCATTCAATGGTCTGTCATCTGCCGGAAGTTCGTCATCTCTTCTGAGACCATATCCTTCACTAACATCTCTGTATTCTCCACCAGGTCCGAGGGGTACCGATAGAATAACAAATGGCACTCTTTGATAACAGTCGCTAAATAATAATTTATATACAAAAATAATAACGTTCAAACTTACAACGAATATGATATGCGTTATATCCATATGATTGGATGAAAACCGTTTCCATGGAAATGAAACAGAAATCTTGCCATATTTGTTGTGATAGAGACACTTATCTTGCCAAATGAAGTGCTATGATCACGTGATCAAATATAATGGTATTATTAACTTGGCATTGTTGATGCAAATTAAAGTTCTTTACATAGAATAGAGTGTTTGGCACAAAGTTCACATCACTGATCGACTCGGAGTCACCAAACAAATTAATCATTCCTTTCAGTCGAAAACTAAGAACAGAGTTATTAGTACCAACTAGCTTTGGAAATGAGAGGTCATAAAATAGGCCATTCAAAGTCAAGAAATAGACATCAGATGTCAAATATGAAATTAACATTATTGATATGCATATCCATAATATTCTATAGAAGAATCGTGTTAAGTGCTCTGTACTTTGCTAATAGAATGGAATATTTTAAAAGGTAATATAGTTAACAGGGGTGTCTGTTGTATTAATAAATGTCACAAGTGTATATTACAAATCCATTGTCATACAAAGAATAATAATTTCAAATGTTTAGAATCTTTTTTTTCTGTTCCTAATTTATTTCTTATTAGAAGTGAATATTTAATTTTTATTTAGTCCAGACTAATTCTCTTTAATGGTTTAATGATTTTAATTAATTTTAACTAATTATCTAATTTAAAAGAATATTTCTATAAATAATACATCAATTAAAATCATAGTCAAATATATGTAAATAATTATAAAAATTTAACATTGTTTAATAATTCTAGTCATATGTTTTTATTGCAACACAAATTAAAATGCATAATATTCATTTACAAAATAAAATAAAGAAAATTAACTATACATTTTTATGACCATATATGGTATAAAGAAATATTTGACTGTCAACATTTTTTTGTTATATTTATTTTTCGGGTACATTGATGCATATTAAATTGAACAGAGCATACTTAAATTGAAAATAAATAAGAATTTCTTCATAGAACAGAATTTCAAAATTACACAAAATAATATTATTTAGTAGAGAAAAAAGTTGAACGGAAAGTTAGAAAATGTCATGATATTATATACAGACTATATATAGAATTCGTAAACATGTGAAATTTTGTACTAACATTTTGTCTTTATAGGAATGAATATAAAGGGCAGTAATTTTTATTAATGTTATGATTTTTATGTTATAATAATATATTGTCATGTGACACAATAACATCTACAAACTTATTTATTTGTTTAATAAACCAGTTTAAAACTAATCTGTGTCATTTAATCATCAGTGTATTGAAAAGTATACAGTTCACCAATTAAAAGACACAAATACAACACACGGCAACATAAAATAGCAGATAATTGTTATCTGTTGCTCATCTCTAATTAAATATCATGGTCTTACACCGCCACGATATAACTGAATTAGTGTTGAAAGTGGCGTTAAACACCATAACCCAGTCCAAACTATAGTCTTATATAGACAAAGTACGCACATTGTCGAAAAATGCATGTATGTAATTTATGTGAATGAGTTTTAGAAACGTGTAAAAAGCAAGCCTTTGACGAGCTTTTCTGTCCTGTTTCTCGGCGAGCGCAAATTAATTATATATTTTCCGAAAATGTACATGTATGTATATTATGTTTATTCTGCAATGTAAATAAGACCGGCAAAGCAACTGCTATAGTGTCCACACACAAAAAAAGAACAGAACCAAGTGGCATTATAATAGATTTTGAAGGTGTCTTCTCTGACGTCCACATTTATAGTGTTACCGTCGATCAACATGAATGAGGGACCAGAAAAACTATATGCATGGTGACCGTATGTAACAAAATAAAATATCCAGTTAATGTAATTTGACTGCTCACATAGAACTAACGTAGGATCAAATGATATATTTGTATATTCTTATAACAATGCTGTTGCTAATCTATTATAGGATTAAACGCATTTTTTCCGGAGTTTATTGATATATAATCTGGACCAATTCACTTTGTGAGTGACTTGGTCCAGGTTTATATACATCAATAAACTCCGGAACAAATGCGTTTAATCCTTATAATTCTGTAACTAAGTATTTTTTTTTTCCATTTGTTTTAAAAATTTACCGTTGGGGATCCCCAGTGTGTACATACATTCCATTGATGTGGGCCGGGCATGAATATAGAGTGGAATCGACACAGCTAAAATGTAGTCCATCACATTGGGACTAATTATTTTTTCATTTCATATCTAACAATAATTGTCGATTATTAACAATAAACATTGTTACTTTTATCTTTTTTATTATCGGGAATCCAAGCCGCCATTTTGTTTACATTACGATAAAAGTAGTCCGGTGAACATCGTCTCTCGAAAAATAACCTGAAAAACCCCGCCTCTATAGGCGCTTATACCCAATCAGAGTAAAGGATTTCTAATTATGTAAATCATATTAGAATTATTGTATTTCATTAACACAATATAACAGTATACTATGGTATTTCTCTAATCGGAAAAGTAATATACAATGTACGTACAATGCATCTTCACCCTATAAAATCAATTCATAAAAAATAAGGATAATATACATTGCACAGATGCTAGTTATCAAAACATGGTAACGTTGGAATTGTTATTTAAAATTATTTTTCTTTGTGTGTCATGCACCAAATGTTGCATGCGTCTCTGGAACGTCCATTCTTGATTGCCCCTTCGTTTTTGTAACGATTATTCAAAGACTTGTATAACATGCATAAACCCAGATATCAGCATAAAAATACAATAGCAAAAATAAAAAAAAAACAGAATGTGGGTTTAGGGTTATAGTGCTTAACACCACATTCAACAACCGGAGTACCCGTAGAAAACTACCGACCTGCCGTAAGTTACTGACAAACTTTATCACATAATGTTGTATCGAGTAAACCTTGCAATGAGCCGGATTCAATTACAAAAGGAACACACAGTTGGGTAATACATGTAGTAATACGAACAACAAATGAAAGCACTATCAGATAACAAAATTCTTATTGAAGTTACAATGAAATGTCAATCTATATATATTTCTTGCTACAAACACACACCCTGGCCTATAACTGTTAAGAAATATAACATTTCCTGACAGTTAAATAAATAAGATATCAAACGGTTTTCAAGAATTTAATGTAGCTAAATAGAACAAAATTGTATTCGCTCAATTTTTCTTGATTCATCAACCAGTTGTGTAAATATTTTAAAATGAAGCAAAACAATAACAATATATATATATATATATATATATATATATAGATGAGCATCTTGCCAATTCAATCAAGATGCATTCTGAACGTGATCGCATTGTAGGTGAATTTACATCAACACATATATACAAAATAAAATATCAGTGCCCGTCAATACTAAAATGGTGAGTCCAATTCTTGGAGGTCAGCTTTATTGACGGAGGAAACCGGAGTTCCCGAAGAAGAAAAAACCTGCCACAATTCACTGGCAAACTTTATCCGTTATATTGGGTGCACATCGCATGAGCGGGATTCGTAATCGCAACATTTATGATAAATTATATAACACGCATTCATTAATGAAATTAGAAAATAAAATAAAACACTGGCACAACATAACTGCTTATACTTCCGGGACAACCTCATTCTTACACTTCCGTGACACATTAGTTCACCCCCAGATTGTAGTGGGGCCCCTGTTGCTCGATCTTTAGTTTTCTGTGTAATATTTTGTAGATCATTGATTGCCGTTTTATCATTTTTCTTTTGGCCATTGCATTAGCTGTCCTTCAATACATTTATAAATGTATGTATATATGACTTCTGATTACCGCTTTGGTATCCTTAAACCTTTGTGTTTGTAAAAGTCCAATTGCAAAATCATAAAACAAATAGGTGTAGACAGAAAAAACCCAATCCTAATTATACAGTTATATGACAGCGTTTTAGTCGAATATGCCATGGAAACAAATTTGCATGCTCTTCTGTCTTCTTGCATCGCTTGTTTTCAGTTCCAAATTCCTTTCCTTTCATGTTCATATCCAAATATTTATTTGCATTTAATACCTGACAGAAATGAGAAAAAACAGAGATTACAAACGGAGGAGATATCTATGTTCCGCAAATTTGGATTCAGCAAATTTCTTCAGCATTTTTCATTAGTGAGAAATGTTATGGATGTAAATGAGCACGAGAGACTATCAAACATTACATGTAGACACAAAATATATCACAGAAACGGGTCTTTATGGATAAACAGTACCAAGGAATAATAATCCAGATATAACAGAGCGCCACCAGAAGACGTTAAACAAACGATCACTCACTTTTTTGCTAATCGTCACTTTGATGTCATTTCAATAGATTCAAAATCATGTTTTACATGTATTTTGTACGAAAATAAACTATTATAATGTCTACGTTATATGTACATTGGCCACATTTCTTAAAGGTATATTGTCTACCACATTTGTATTTTTTCAAACCCAAAATTATTGTTGTTTTCTGTACTGACCTTCATAAAATGAAGATTAAACACCGAATTATTGGCGAATACGCTACGAAACGTTAAGATTCAAACAACATTAAACAAGCGTGACAATCATGAAGTGTTTGAATCTTAACAGTATTTTCCTTACCTCAAAGCTAAACCCCCGAGAATTCCAAACTTCCGTTTTTATAGGTGGCGCTGTTACTTTCACTTTGTATTTTTTGTAATCCTGGACAATAATTCCGATAACGATAGTTTTGGGTCTTTTTGTCAACAAAAGAACACCAATCGTATATTTTGCAGCATAACTGTTTAATGATAACTTAAACAAATCATTTATGGACAGTTAAAAATTTTCAAAAAAAAAATCGTAGACAATATGCCTTTAAGGTTTGTAAGTGCTTAGATATCAGAGGAATCACAGAGTGTTATCTGTCAGTAATAAGGAACACACGTGATAAGTAAAAACACCCATCTCAATGGAGACAAAATTACAAACGTCAGGACATACAATATTGTGTCCATTCATGTTATGAACGGTAGGTACAAATTAATAATATAGAGCCAAACCTGCCTAAAAGGGCACCTCTACATTGCAAATCACAGCCTGTAAAGGACAGTCTCAACACATTTCCCCATTAATAAATAGTGCATATAATTTTAACCTGTATATAAAGGGTAACTGCTCATAAAGGCCACACTATTAGGTTCCCTTGAGTGGCCTTGATATACAGATTTGACTGTAGTTAAATACGTGACAAGAGATGTCGCACAATTCGACGTTAATTCTTCTATGATAATGTGTCAGAACCAGTACACCAATAGGAAATATGGGTTTATGTTGGCTATTGTATAGTTTGTCCTGTTCAAGTACGATATATGTCCGAAATGCATATTGTGCATGTACAAAGCCAAAAAAAAGTGAGGGTTATGTATGTATTTACGAGGGGTTTCGATTGTATTTATTTTTCATTTCCCCTCCGGTTTTCTCTAACGTTTAGTTACTATCTTTCGAGTGTGTTTAGGAACTGTTCTAGCAGTGTACTTTTAGTTTTTCATATTTATTATATTATTGCGACTGATTGTTATTGTTTTTGTTTTCCACATTTTTTTTCACAATGAAAGGGTACAATTAAACAATAATATGTCAAACGCCGATTACTTGTACATAAATAAACAGGTGCAATGTTTAATCTTTAATTAGATTTGATTCGCGAGGATATCAGCCGGACAATGTTTGGACTTTAAAACCACCATCTATCGTAGGTAAATATTTGTTCATAAACTGTTTACAAGGTGACCAATACTTAATTATTATTATCTTGTCTAGGCCCTGCATGGTGTGACATTTCTACATTGTATCAACCCTTTACCGACCACAGTCAATCACAAATATTGTCCATTTCAATGACCATTGGACGTGTCTATTTCGTGTCTATTTCAAGTTTCAGCCATATTTTCATCTCGAACAGATGTCCATTTTTCTAATCAAGAGATAAAATTGTGATGGGATTTATAATTGATTTGATTTTGTTAAAAAAGTCAAATGGAATTATAAATTTGAACATCACATTATTTTGTGTAAACGTTTAAAAACTCACATTGTAGGCTAACAATAACTATGCCTGTGTATTATATATTATGATAAACAACAATATCTGTTTTATAACAAGTTATCCTTAGTTCTTTATTTTCCAAAAGAAAAAGAAAGAACATTTTCCATCGCCAACTTGGATACTCTGCGTAAGTTGTCTTACGTGGGTGATCTTACATTCGCCTTCTTACTTAGATGCTCTGTGTTCGTCCTAGGATGTAGGTTATCTACTTCCATCTTCTCATTTGGGTGTTGTGCATTCGTCTACTGACTTACATGTAGGTACCGTGCATTGTCGGTCTTGGTTTGGTCTTCTGTACGTTTTCGGACTTGTGTACTCTGTTCGTCGTCGGGCTTGGGTTCCTGCAGTCCTCTTCTGACTTTGGTACTCTGCCTTAGTCATTACACAATATTTCATAACTTGTGGTTCTTTAAAGGATTTCCTTGATAGATAATTCCTGGTTTCACAGAAGTTACCAAACCAAAGGTTCCTAGTGGTCAAGTTGAAGAAATTATGTTTGAAAGTTAATGGTTGCCATGATGTGATGTCAGATACGAATTACGCGTAAAACCGATGTTCTATTTGTCTTTACTCCCAGTTGAGTATGAAGAGGTTCATGTTATATTACTGTTTTTTTATATTTATTAAAGCATTGGGATGTTAACACGATTTCAATATCAAATGATGTATTGGGTGGTATAAAAGTGCCACTAGTATTGCAGGAACTGATACCCCCTTCCCGGGAACAATAGAGTTCACCCATAGTTTTTAGTGGTGTTCGTATTGTTCAATGTTTAGCTTTATTGAGTGTTACGACCACAATTGTTTGTCGCTTTGTCCTTTTTCGTACGCCATTGTATTGTCTTCCTCCGATGTATGGCTTGTGATGACCTCTTTGGTATGTTCAAACTTTCCTTTCTAAACCACCTTGTATATAGTAAGTACTGATTGCATAGATAGTTGTTCATTCAGCCACTATACACTAACGTATAAAATTAGCCAGACATGATTCTGACTAGAAAATAAAATAACTGAAAATCAATGAAAAATTGCTGAAACCTTCTGCACCCCTTTCAAAAGGTCAATTTTCAACCTGTGCAGACTGTGTTCAACAACTTTCGGCAGTTTCTCTGCAGAGAATTTTTTTTTATCTGAAACCAGTTAAATAATTGTAAAAAATCATACCTGATTTATTAAATGAGACGGTAGATTTGGAATTCAATTAGTATTATATAAATAGCATCAGGTGGATTAATCGTATGCTAGTCTTATTTGTATAGAGGTATTTTGTCTAGAACCACGGGTCTAGAACTTAATACATTTTTTTCTTAAAGACGGTGCATATTTGTACAGATATTTGAATGAATGTAATCTCTACCTACATGTGGTCATGTCAATATTTAATTGCGGTCGTCTGCTGTTGAAGAGAGTCCTGTATCAAAAATCTTAAACCCTAAGGGTATACACTCTCAAGTACTCCGAGACAAGCTATTATCGACTTAAATATCTGGGTATATTTTGTTTTACTATTATGAGAACATTTATATATCACTTTGCAACACCTGAGATTGTTTTGATTTAATATTACGGTAAAGTGTTGACCGAATCATTGTTATCTTTTTATATTACGTTAAAGTGTGGATCAAATCTCGTCAGACGATACTAAGGTCATGTTTTGTGACTCTACAAATAATTGGAGAAGTCTTTAAATCACAGATAGTCAATATGTTAATAAAGTCTATACACTTGTAATTCTATGTCGATATTATAAAAATCAACATTTATTTTAAAGCTAATATTGTTATTATTGCTTTTTTACACTTGTATTAGGTATCTATAATACGTCTTAAATAAGGTTTATCACGCAGTAACGTGTTAAAACATATTGCATACACATATGTCCTTGTAAAATTATATAAAGTATGTAGAATTGTAAATATAAGGAAGGAAATTACATCCGATCAGAGCTTTGAAGATTACAATTTTAGAATATTGTCTGTTCTCAAAACACTGAAATCAATATGAATATACAAGATTTGACGGGGAAAATAAGAAACTTAAATGTAATGGTCAACAATATAACCAGCCACTCACTCCATTGACAATATCCTCAAACGTCAAACCAAAAACGACACCAACGGAAAATTCTTAATCAAGGGTTAGAGTTAGTGTTAGGAAGTTTAACGTCACTTTCAAAAATATTTCAGTTATATCGTGGCGGTCAGTTTTATTGGTAGAGGAAACCGGAATATCCAGAGAAAACCACCGACCTGTCCAAAATTACTGACAAACTTATCACATATAATGTTCATAATGTAGATATATGGAGAAACAAAATAAAATTAAAATAAACATTTCATCACAATTAAATTTGTGCATCCCACAACCACGAAACAAGAACTATAGCATGCAAACTGTGTATGAAATATAAACTTTTCAGTTCTACAGTCAATTTTCGTAGCAAAATAAAAAAAAAACTGCCTGAAAACGTAACTGCTGTTGGCTTGTGACAGCTGTGGCGTATGTGAAGTTTGAAAAGATGCAAAATGAGAATTTTTAATAATATCTACACACATGCATAGCTTGAAAATACATTATATCTTGCTCCCTTTTTTCAGTGAAACTTTTAGTAATGAAGTAATTGGATTGAAGTAAATACATATTATCTTGTCACAAAGAAACTTTTTAAATATATTTTTTCCTTAAATATTTTTTTTATTCAGGTTTTAAACAGTTATAGGGTTTTATCAGTCTAATTTCACAGCAGTCATGCACATTTTATTTGTTGAGTGTATTTTACAGTTGTGTTTAATAGGGTCAAGGTGCTTAATGCCACTTTCAACAATATTTTAGTTACATCGTGGAGGTCAGTTTTATTGGTGGAGGAAACCGGCGTACCCGGTAAACACCACCTACATGTCACAAGTCACTGACAAACTTTATCAGATAATATTCTCTAGAGTACATCCCGTTCAGGGATTCGAACTCACAACGTTATAGGTGATAGGCACTGATTGCATGGGTAGTTCTTAATCAAACTACCATACGATCACGACCACGACGACCCTATTTGTGCATGTACTTTTGTTTTTACTTGGTATCCAGATCGTTCTATTACTCGATCTATTTCTTGGGAATTCACGGTTTGTCTGAACAATACATATATAAAGGAGAGAAAACCTATTCACAAAACCCGTACTGGTGTTGTAATGGATGCCGGGATCGCCTCGAGTGTGGTACATGTAGATCGTGGGTTCGAGCACCGATCGGATCAAACCAGACTATAAATTTGATATTAGTTGCTTCTCCGCAAATCACACTGCATTATGGAGAAAGAGCAAATACTGCTTGGCTCGGAATCAGGATAATGTGTCTGTGTGTTGCGACATGTCTATTCACAAACCGCTGTTTCAGTGAGCTAGCACTATAAAAATCCAACTAATCGTGTTGGTCTTGTACAAAGTTGACCTCGTCATCATTTCATTGAAAATTAACTTGTTCTCTGCAAAATCACTGAGTTGGTGCTAAACAACAATCACTCACAAACCCCTCTCCACAAATCGTTATCTATGCATGGTCAGTGTTGTTTAATTGTTCGTTTTTTTCTGTGCAGTGTTTTGTAGACTATTGTCATTTTTCTTTTTTCAATTGCATTGTTTATCCTTCATTGATTTACTGCTAATGATTACCCCTTTAGTATCTCCAAACCTCTCTTACATATTTACATCTGTTTAAGACAATTGACAAAGCTAAATACAGAAAGGCACACATGCAGTGTGTTTAATAAACATTTATGTTTTTTTAATATCCACAAGAGTAGAAACAAAATATGTGTACAAATATTTTTTTTCAGAACAAACTCTTTTTCGGTTTAATACTGAGATAAACTAGAAAAATAAAATACAATCAGTATTGACACATCAGTGTGATGTTTTATTCATCAATGCTATCAGAAAATTTTGAATGCCATGAAATCAAATAAATCAGCAATATTTTCATGCTATATTGGATCCTTAATTTTCCCAATCATGTCTGATAAATTGGAAATATTTACAATTAAAATTAGTGTTAAATAATCACATTTCTACAATAAACATAGTCTGTGTACAAATCCCAACAATCTCTTTTGATCTGCAAATTCCCAATATGGCTTCCATTATAGTCCTGTCCGCGGTGTAAATCATCTGTGAAATGCCCCCGTACTCTGTTTTCAAACGCCAACAATAGATTGTGACAAGATAGTTGACAATTGCAATGTAAACCCATTACAAACCCAGCAACGACGTTATTATCAATTACCATTAGTTCAAAACCCCGTAATTACATCGATGGGACGGATTCACTTTTTACCAGACTGTATAAATTGATCCGTGTCATTGTCAGGTAACAATAAATGATTAGGGACGTTATACTATCTGGTAGTGGGGTAGTATTGTTGTGGTAAAATTATATCCATGGTCTGCACTTCAATGCAGTTCTAAACAATTTTCAACATTAAAATTGAACATTTCCTCAAAATAACAATGCATTTGAATTTTTAATAGATTGTTGCTTCCGACATCTTTGCAACATAATTCCAAAATTCACTATATTATTGGACTTAAGAATATTGTTAAATTTAAGGTAATTTTTTTTTATTAACATCCTACAATGCTGGAAATTGAAATTCAGTAATTATTTACGTTATGCATTTTTATCTTGATTTAAAACAGTTATTGATTTCATTAAGTATCATAATATCGTTCAATGACAAATTACACGCGGAGTTTGAAAAGAGTACTTTATATTGGTTTGTCTCACACTGTTATGTAAAGTGTAAATACCTTTATCAAATGTATAATTTAGTTTTTATGACATTTATACCATTTAGCATTATTTTTTAGGAATCTGTTTATTGATATTTATTTAAATAAAGAATTACATAAACGTTAAAGAATACCGAAGGGACAATAAAAAAATGAACAATCCAGAGAAACTGACAACACAACTGGCAAGACGAATAAAAACAAAACAAAAACAAAACACAGTGTGTTAGACACCATTATGCATAGAAGGATTGTGATACTTGTACATTTTTCCGGTATGACACGTTGCATACATGATGTCATATTTATTATTATATGGCATTATGTTGCTACATGTATTAACCATCCAACATGGCTTCTGATAATAGTTTTGCAGTACAAGTGTATCAAGAGAACTGTTTAATTTTTAAAGAAGTTTACAAGTTTATTAGAAGATCTAAAAGATTCCTCATTGTATAAAGTTATTAATATACCCAGCATGATCATCGTGTCCACACCAAACTTCTTTTTCCCTTTGTTTCCACTGTTTTTCTGTTCTCTTTTACATGTGTAATTGTTACTGGTATACTTTCATTAATGTGTATGCTCTTTTTCATATGTATATGTGTTATATTTATTATGTAATTCCAAGGAGAAGACTTCATAAGTTGGTAAAACTTGTGTCTTATCCTTTTTGTCTCTATGAGCAAATAAAATTGTTATAAACTAAAAGAGAAAATAAATTATCAATTAATGCGATCAAACAATCGTGTCATAACAAAAGTTAGAGAAATTCGAAGGGACAACCACGAATGGACAATCATATTGGGCACACAGTCTCATAGCAGATGACGAAGACCAACAAAACAAGAAAACTAAAAAGATACACATGTTTACAAACAAGTATGCACTATTATTATTATTATTATTATTATTATTTTTATTATTTTTAATTTAATTTGAATTTAACAGTGAGTCTATTGCACACGGAGAATGGTTATTTGTAAACGTTGAATCTGGAATATAATGAAAAACGTTTATTTGACATCTATACGAGCTTGAACAAATAATAATGTCTGTATCAACTTAGTAAAGTTTGATGATACCAAAGAGGTAACCAGAAATCGTAAATGGAAGACGCACAGACACTACAATGGCCAACTGAAAGAGAACAAGAGTGAAAACAATGATCAGTAAAACACAGGTAACTCAAGATTGAGCAACAAGAACTCCCTAAAATACCGTAAACATCGTCTGAATAACTGTAGCCAACCAGTTTGTCGAATTTTGATAACAAGTAACATTTGTGGAGAAATATAATGGTATCTTTTATGTTTCAAATTATCTACAAAATGTTACAGAAATGGTCATTTTTTATTGTTATTATCTGGCAGTCAACAAACAATTTGTTTGCATAATGTGCACTTTTCATATTGAAAGGTCTGAGAGCTGGAAATAGATTTTCCAGTTAGACATTTAAAAAAAATACTACATATATAAGCGAACGCTCAACCCGCACGCTGGTATAATATATGCATTTTTTTGTAATTTCATATCTTTGATAATATTGCTTAATGTTTCCTTATATACAACCGGAAATGACAGAAAACCGGATATCGGATGTAAAAATGATCAGGCGCAGAATTGATCACTCGTCATAATGAGAAGAATTAATTAACCAATTGATTGTACAACGTCCAATGAACACTAATACATGACCGGCATAAATTATAACTAATAAAATATTCTTAATGGTGATCCTAATATATTCCTCCAAAACCTGTAGCACCTCAATATTATACGTTAACTCAAATTTATTGAAAATTAGAATTAAGACATATACGATTAACCATAAGATACGATGAACTTTTAAGAAGGAACTTGAAGGTACCAACGGGAATCGGAATCCGTAAATTGAAGGACAGACCACACAATGGTATAAAAGGACAAAAGGAGAAGCAACAATCTACAAAACATTGCTCATAAAACTAAAGATCGACTAACACGAATCCCACTAAAAACTGGGGATGAACCCATGTGCTCCGGAAGGATAAACAATCCGTGCTCCACTAGTGGCACCCGTCGTGTTACTCTAATTACAAACCCGACATGAAATACAAGCACATATTTTTTTAGACCTGGTAGTCTCAAGACAATGTAAATAAAATTATTTCACTTTTGAAAACGAACCCCTTATATCATATTAGTATAATTTGAGTTGAGTAATTCAGCATGATTTTCAATGGTGAACAATAAATTAATATTTTGAATAAATAAAAGTATGTATTTTGGATAAGTAAATTATATATTTTGAATAGATGAATTATGTAGTTTGCATAAATGAACTATATGTTTGCATAAATAAACTACATTTGGCACACATACATTATATATTGCAAATAAACTATATTTTACATGAATAAATAAAATAAATAAAATAAATAAACTATATTTTACATGAATAAATAAAATAAATAAAATAAATAAACTATATTTTACATGAATAAATAAAATAAATAAAATAAATAAACAAATAAACTATATTTTACATGAATAAATAAAATAAATAAAATAAATAAACAAATAAACTATATTTTACATGAATAAATAAAATAAATAAAGAAATAAACTATATTTTGTATCTATGGTTTTTTTAGAAGCAAAAAAAAAAGTATATTGGACCGCTTTTTTGTTTTTGTTTGAATAATATGATTTTCATTTAATAGTTGATCGAATGAATAGATAGTTATCAACGCCGTCTAAAAGTCTACTTTCAAAATGCACTTTTCCCACATCCGAGAACGTTTTGATGAACACAACTTGATATTTAATATCAGTGCAATATTGACAAGTTAAGTGTACTTCAACAACTTTACAATTTGATAAGTGTAGCAGTAACATATGGCCGACTTTGTAGCAGAGAGGAGTATAGAAGTGTTCATTTCTGGGACATTTTTGCTCCGGAAATTGTCTGTATCAGTGAAACTTACATCTTAATGTAAAACGAAATTGACATGGTATTTAACATGTTAATGTTTTAGATAATAAAGCCTACACATTATTACTAGATATTAATGATAGGACAAGTAAAAATAACAAAAAAAAATCAAGTGATTTGGATTGATAAGAGAAATATAAACAAATATATAGATAATACAAATAATAATTTGAATAGGAATCAAACATCCAACACAAATCTGACAGTTAGAGCATGTGTTCTAGAAACAGGGATGATTCTGGTTAGAAAATATAATAACAGAAAATCAATGAGAAGTAGTTGAAACTATCTATACCTCCTTTTAAAAGGTACAGTTTTTACCTGCTCTGACCATGTCGTGCACCGTTCGGATAAAAGGTTAAGAGGAAAATAGCTGAAATCAGTTAAATAACTCATTAAAATCACCCCTGTAGAAAGAACGTACTCCCAAATACTTCGTACACGATTTCTGTTTTGGAATGAGGGATATGCTGGTGTACCATTTGTGCCCAGTGTATCACCCGCCCAATATCCAGTGCCTCGGCACTGTCATGATTTATAAGATATATTTGTTTTAAGGTTACAGTTCCTACATAACATGCATAATGTAATTTACTAATGAAAGGATTAACCCCCCCTCCTGCCTCAAACTAAGCCTATTTTCTTCTATCCTGTTCAGCCTTGCTAATGTACGTACACCCAAATACCTTTACATTATTTGGCTTTACAATCTAATGACTAGGACTATCAACTGATGATGAAGGTTATAGAAGAAACACGTCATGCGCACTACATTATATATCTACGGTTTTATCGTTTTGACACATCATGGACACCGACATACAAATAAACACAAATATTTAATATTAAAACGACATTGACCTCCAATCAAATAATAAATGATATACCAGCAAACGTCATTAGATACAGCTGGGATTAGAGGGCTTAATAATACTTTAACTGAAAATAAAGAATACTTAATTTGACAACAAGAGCGCCACACAAATCTGAAATAAGATTGGCAAAGAGTTGATGCGTTTGAAATAGTAAATAGAATATACTGCCTCGTGGACAACCCCAGCTCTACGCCTAATTGTTTGTACCCAGTGTAAACTGTCTTAGCTAACGAAATCATATATGGTACTTTATTTTGTTTCATGCTTTAACACTACAAATGCAAATAATAAACCAGAAGTGAAATCAGGTAGTCCGTCCATAGTCCAATATATATCCTTCAGATATCCAGGAGGACAACATTCCACTTCTATTTTTGTGTCTAAGCCCAAAATTCATTTCACTAAGTGAAATATATAGGCTGTACATTTGTATAGTTAAGGTCATATGTAGGTAGTAGGACGCAATTCAAAGATGAACTGATGAGATTATGGCATTACTTTATCTCAAAACAGCCACATGTAAATTAAGATAACACATACCTCCTTTATAAAATATTAAATTTACAACCATAGCATTTATTATAATATTCTATTTCAAGTCCATTTTTAGAGAATCCGCATCGGCGTTATAATGGTTAGCGTGTTAGCCTCGAGTGCAGTATATCATGTGTTCGAGCCCCGATCTGGTCAAGCTTAAGAGAATACAATTGGCATTTGTTGCTTGCTTCTACGGTAAGCACATAGCATTACGGAAAAGGGACAAAGACTGGTTGGCTCGGAACCAGGATAATGTGTCCAAGTGGGGCGACATGTCTATCTGAAGACTGTTGTTTCAGTGAGCTAGTAATTTAAAGTCCAATTTAGCGTATTGATCTAGTACAAAACGGATCCCATCATTATCCCATTGAAAATTAACTTGTTTTCACCATTATTAACTGAAAAATTGCTTAGGTGGCGTTAAGCAACAATTACACACTCACTCAATTTTAGAGGACACGATTTTTATTATAGCTATAACTATCTAAAAGACAATTCAATAGTAATTCAAGCATTTCTAGCGACCCTGGTCATTTAAGAAAAGTTTGAGGAAGCAAAATGGATAATCAGAAGATGTAATTCTCAGAAGCACAAACAATAAAATGACCAAATGAAAAAGAACAAATAACAATGGTGGTCACAACACTACTGAGAAAGCTATAGTATAACGTTATTTATTTATCATAAAGGAATAGCCCACGCGACGATATAGCCGAAATACTGCTAATCTTGGCGTTAAATACCAATCACTCAACCAATTACAAGAATTGTCATCAATGTTGCCAACTCATATAATATTTGATATATACAGTGTGCTGACTTCATCGAACTTTGGCAGGTAGGCTTGGCTTAGCAATTGAAAAGTTCGTTTATTATGTCAAAGCATAAACGTTTACAGCTACAATTTGTAGAGACCGAGTTATCAATAAATTAGAAGGTTCAGATAACCGCTGAACGGTCCGATTTTACATTCACATAATGTACATAGATTCAGGCCTAGACACATGTAATAAAGTGATGTTTAATCAAGGAGAAATATTATTAACCTATGTGCTACAATATGTCTGGAAAAAAATGTCTAATCTCCTTTTAATAACCATTAAAGACAACATCAAAAGGTTTATATTACTAAAATGAAAATCATGTTATATGCATAACGAGTTAGATATTTCATATCCAAATAAACAAATGTATTTAAAGACAAAAATAAGTATATTGTTAATCAAAATGTTCTCAGTGAAAAAAACATAAAACTACCGTAAGATTATAAATAGCCTTGTTTCCACATTATGTCAACATTTGTTTACTTTCTGTTTAAGTAAATTAACAATTTTGAAGTGTTGTCCCTACTGCTAAAATTGTGAAGAACACTCAACACTATAACATTTTCAAATGATTGTTAACATTTTTAGTTCTCTTTTTTCTTTTATTGTTAATTTGTTGAATCAACAGATGAAATATATACGTGGGTGTTGCAGCAAAAATGTCATGTTATTAACTTTTATTTATCTGTTTTGTAAGCATAGTATTAGAAATGTTGTTGTAAAACGTTGTAACCAACCAGTCCTTGCTAGGCGTCCTTAGTGTGGGAATCAGCAAATGCCAATTTTATAATCTTTGGTCTGACTCGATATTGCCTCAAATTTACGATCTGCCTGGCGCTTTCGATACATTTTACTCACATTTGGAAGACTCTAACATGACCACATCATGCCACCAAGAGGGGGTTTGGTCCGGTTCGGTCCGGTCAAATAATTAGCTTACCTCTGTCGCTTTTTATTGGAGTGCATGTATCAAGAGTGAGTGGCCATGTATATGTGTGTGTGTGTTTTCACACCAAAAAGGCAGTCCCATAAAAAAATAACTTTAATTAACTTATACATCAGGAAATGACGAAAATGTGTGTGTATATGTTAATAGTGTGATAAATATCATGTTTACGAACGCCATCATGACTTTTGTCGCAGCCACAATCATATCTTACTTTCCTCTTTCGTGACCTATCATTTGGAAAGGATTTGTAACATGAGCAACACGACAGGCGCCACGATTAGAGCAGAAATGTTTACTGTTCTGGAGCACTTAAGTACACTCCCGTATTTTTATGAGGTTCGTGTTGCTCAATCTCTTGTTTTATGTGTAGTATTTGGTTTAGCTTTTCGGTTTTTACTTCCTTTTTTTGCAATTTAATAGCCTGTCCCTACACAATGTTGAAGAATGCATTAGTCATTTTAATTTTAAGATGCACACACAGTACACAAGTAAGTAGGTAGTTCAATGAATTGGACGATCCAGATTCAAACACCTGAATACAAACACCATAGGTAAATCGCAACAAAACCGAAAACCACTATGGGATCTGAAACATCTACAAATAATACGGGTATTAGAATAAGATTTCCATATATGGTACTGTGACTTTATAGATAGTATTGTTTTGCTATTTCAAGAAAAGTATTGTGTGTGTGTTTACTTCCAAATTTCTACAGTATTACAGTTAGTTGATCCTTTTTATTTTCAGTGACGACTGTATTACCCAAAGAACACCTCAAATTACTGACAATTTTGATCTGTTTTTATTGTATCCCATACACCTCGTCGCGGCTGGGGATTAAGATCACAGCTATTGTTGTGATAGACAGTGATTCCACATGTATGATATCGAAACTATTGATACCATTTAACAAGATATAAGTGAAAATGAGAGAAAACGCAAATATCAGCGGAGATGCAGTTGATCAGTACTCGTCACTTCCTTGTACAATTGGTATTTGTTGCTTCACCGATAGGCACGCAACATTAAGGAGTAAGAGCAAATACTGGTTTACCAGTAACCAGGATAAGGTGTCCGAGTGAGGCGACATGTCTATGCGCGAACTATTGTTTCAGTGTGCTATCACTATGGAATCCAACTAAGCGTATTGGTCTAGTACAAAGCGGGCCTCGTCATCATCTCATTGACAATTAAATTGTTCTCGCCATGATATAGCTGAACAATTGCTGAGTTGGCGTTAACCAACAATCACTCACGTGCACATTGCCTTATAGTTGTTTGGATCGTTCTCTTACTTCTTGAACTTCTGGGTTTCATTATTTGAAATTATATTGCTATGCATGGCGAATGATCGGTCATGTATAAATGTATGTTCTGTGTGTCGAATGTGCCTCAGATTCTACGATTTGTATTAGTCAATGCCAAAATGCAATAACAAAGCAGAACTTTGCAACATTCTTGTCATACAAAATTAGATTTTAACAAGCTAGAGTTTGAGCATATAAAACTAAACGCCAGAGAACACCGAAGAGGCAATTAAGCAATAACAATATAGAGAAACTTGTAATATAGTGCACACAAGACGATTTGATTTTTGGTGTTTTAACGCCACTTTCAACAATATT
Organism: Gigantidas platifrons; assembly: GCA_002080005.1. NCBI lineage: Eukaryota > Metazoa > Mollusca > Bivalvia > Mytilida > Modiolidae > Gigantidas > Gigantidas platifrons. Next base: position 321,755 of record MJUT01008146.1, read on the forward strand.
TCAGCTATATCATGGCGACCAGTTTTAGTGGTGGAGGAAGCCGGAGTACCCGGAGAGAACCACCGACCATGGGCAAGCAACTGGTAAACTTTATCACTTACGGCTGCGAGTCGAGTGCAACTTTTTTTCTAATTTACAAAGCAGGGCGCGAACCCACGCCGTATTGGTGATAGGCTTGTATGAGTTGTTAGATCCAGCGACAACACATCATTGAGCCACACGGGCCCCTCACACAAGACGATGAAAAACAAAACATAATATGTGATGGTCACCACTATGCCAAGCAAACACAAATAACGCAAATAAGACATGAACACTCCTACAAACAATTGGAATTGAGTATAAAATAATCACATTTAAGCTCTATTCCTAACTTAAATGTATTTGTGATTTTATCGTTCTAGTTGTTTTTCTCTGTCATATTGTTTTGTACGATAACCCATCTTTTTCAACAATACCCGCATTTGTACCGTATACTGGTAATCCTTGTGTAATTATGCCTGTCATTCTGCTTTTTGCAGAACGCAATATTTTCATTACATTAGTCACAAGCTGCGATATCTTTTTTAAATCGGAGTTTTTCTATTTGTGAAAAACGTGTTGTATTGTTGTTTTTGGTCATGAAAATGGCGTTCATTTCCTTTCTGGGTGGGAGTTATTGATGCGTGAATTATGCTCTTTTTGCAGAGTGGTACTGAGAAAGGTATTCACGTATTACTACGTTTTATATAGAGAGATCAATTATCAGACAAAGAGGTAATTTAAAACACAATTTGTTTTAATTAATGATCAATAACCACGTCTTAAATAACATCTAGTAGAGATTCAAATTTAGAAATTAACATCACGTGACACCATAGTAATGTTACTTAACGACATGAAAAGGTACATTTGCTTGTCCGTTACACATTGTTGCGTCTGCATGGCTAAGTTCTTCAAATACAGCGTTATATGCATTCATACAAGTTTGTATTGTGAATTTAAGAGATAATGTTTCTTGAATACATCGTACATGCTGTGGTGTTTTACTGAAAAATGTATTTTCACCATGAATAATCACACAAGAAAATCGTATTAAGAAATTACTTAAAAAAATAATAACCGTTTCTAAACGAACGCATAGTATACTATACACACTCCCACGAAAACAGGAAATTGTATACAAATGCATCTGAAGGGTAGTGCTGTACTTGCTCCATATATGGCACGGTACTTTATAGGAAGAGATGTGGTTCATGTTTAAGTTTAGATCGTGGTGGACATCTGAACATCTAAATGAAAATATACGGTGAAAATACACTGAAAACAAATAACTGATTGCGTCTATATATTTACAATCTACTGGAAAACCGGCCAACAATACAAAGAAAAGCTTTGTATACCGACTCCGTGGATTTTATGCTTACCAATCTTTTAGTCGAAACTGCACTCTATACTGACAACTTTGATACGTACAACTTTGTGGATCGAAACAGCGTTCAAATACATTCTTAAGTAAAACAGTACCATAACTACGAAAGCATTCATAAATATAACATTACCTGCACCATGGTTGACTATCATCTATTATTAAGAGTGGGCAGTGGTGATTAAAGCTACTTTCAGCAATATTTCAGTTATATCGTGGTGATCAGTTTTATTTGTGGCGGAAACACGAGTACCAGGAGAAAACTGCCGCTAGTCACTGACAAACTTTATCACATAATAGTGTATCTAGTACACCTCGCCATGAACGGGGCTCGAACTCACAACTTTAGTGGTAATATGAACTGATTGCACAGGTAGTTATAAATTCAACTATCATATGATCATAACTTCGAAGGCCTCCTATTGATTGAAAAAAATATGGAAGAATAACAATCATAGATCGGGGTGCATTAAGTCTAAAATAAACTTCTTTAAATAAACGAACATGGAGCATAGGGATAGTAGCGTCTGAGATATGATAACAGTGTAGCAGTCTTTGGAGCATAGGGATAGTAGCATCTGGGATATGCTAACAGTGTAGCAGTCTTTGGAGCATAGGGATAGTATCGTCTGAGATATGATAACATTAACAGTGTAGCAGTCTTTGGAGCATAGGGATAGTAGCGTCTGAGATATGATAACAGTGTAGCAGTCTTTGGAGCATAGGGATAGTAGCGTCTGAGATATGATAATATTAACAGTGTAGCAGTCTTTGGAGCATAGGGATAGTAGCATCTGGGATATGATAACAGTGTAGCAGTCTTTGGAGCATAGGGATGGTAGCATCTGAGATATGATAAAAGTTTAGCAGTCTTTGGAGCATAGGGATAGTAGCGTCTGAGATATGATAACATTAACAGTGTAGCAGTCTTTGGAGCATAGGGATAGTAGCATCTGGGATATGATAACAGTGTAGCAGTCTTTGGAGTATAGGGATAGTAGCGTCTGAGATATGATAACAGTGTAGCAGTCTTTGGAGCATAGGGATAGTAGCATCTGAGATATGATAACAGTGTAGCAGTCTTTGGAGCATAGGGATAGTAGCGTCTGAGATATGATAATATTAACAGTGCAGCAGTCTTTGGAGCATAGGGATAGTAGCATCTGGGATATGATAACAGTGTAGCAGTCTTTGGAGCATAGGGATGGTAGCATCTGAGATATGATAACAGTGTAGCAGTCTTTGGAGTATAGGGATAGTAGCGTCTGAGATAACAGTGTAGCGGTCATTGGAGCATAGGGATAGTAGCGTCTGAGATAACAGTATAGCGGTCATTGGAGCATAGGGATAGTAGCGTCTGAGATATGATAACAGTGTAGCAGTCTTTGGAGCATAGGGATAGTAGCGTCTGAGATATGATAACATTAACAGTGTAGCAGTCTTTGGAGCATAGGGATAGTTGCATCAGGGATATGATAACAGTGTAGCAGTCTTTGGAGCATAGGAATGGTAGCATCTGAGATATGATAACAGTGTAGCAGTCTTTGGAGCATAGGGATAGTAGCGTCTGAGATATGATAACAGTGTAGCAGTCTTTGGAGTATAGGGATAGTAGCGTCTGAGATAACAGTGTAGCGGTCATTGGAGCATAGGGATAGTAGCGTCTGAGATAAAAGTATAGCGGTCATTGGAGCATAGGGATAGTAGCATCTGAGATATGATAACATTAACAGTGTAGCAGTCTTTGGAGCATAGAGATAGTAGCGTCTGAGATATGATAACAGTGTAGCAATCTTTTGAGCATAGGGATAGTAGCGTCTGAGATATGATAACAGTGTAGCAGTCTTTGGAGCATAGGGATAGTAGC
>MJUT01008146.1:330670-348567 GCA_002080005.1 Gigantidas platifrons
TTTTTTTGTCTTGCACTAATGCAAGATAAGACAATCTCACATCGCTAAAAATAGGAACGGGTCTGTCTCAAAAGTGAGAAAGTAGCGTCTGAGATATGATAACAGTGTAGCAGTCTTTGGAGCATAGGGATAGTAGCGTCTGAGATATGATAACAGTGTAGCAGTCTTTGGAGCATAGGGATAGTAGTGTCTGAGATATGATAACAGTGTAGCAGTCTTTGGAGCATAGGGATAGTAGCGTCTGAGATATGATAACAGTATAGCAGTCTTTGGAGAATAGCGATAGTAGCGTCTGAGATATGATAACAGTGTAGCAGTCTTTAGAGCATAGGGATAGTAGCGTCTGAGATAAGATAACAGTGTAGAAGTCTTTGGAGCATAGGGATAGTAGCATCTGAGATATGATAACAGTGTAGCAGTTTTTGGAGCATAGGGATAGTAGCGTCTGAGATATGATAACAGTGTAGCAGTCTCTGGAGCATAGGGATAGTAGCGTCTGAGATATGATAACAGTGTAGCAGTCTTTGGAGCATAGGGATAGTAGCGTCTGAGATATGATAACATTGTAGCAGTCTTTGGAGCATAGGGATAGTAGCATCTGAGATATGATAACAGTGTAGCAGTCTTTGGAGCATAGGGATAGTAGCGTCTGAGATATGATAACAGTGTAGCAGTCGTTGGAGCATAGGGATAGTAGCGTCTGAGATATGATAACAGTGTAGCAGTCTTTGGAGCATAGGGATAGTAGCGTCTGAGATATGATAACAGTGTAGCAGTTTTTGGAGCATAGGGATAGTAGCATCTGAGATATGATAACAGTGTAGCAGTCTTTGGAGCATAGGGATAGTAGCATCTGAGATATGATAACAGTGTAGCAGTCTTTGGAGCATAGGGATAGTAGCGTCTGAGATATGATAACAGTGTAGCAGTCTTTGGAGCATAGGGATAGTAGCGTCTGAGATAACAGTGTAGCAGTCTTGCATTTAACACTCTTCCGATACCTATAGCATACCATTGATGTAGATAACACACAGAACCGCAGCATAAACAGAAATCATGAACAATAAACGTGTAAAAATACAGAACGCGAAACAGTAACCAAACTATATTTAAAACATGAGAACCACATGACATGTGTGAACACGTGTTCCTATGTTATATGGTAAGACTAGTATTATGTTTCACATGTTCTTAATTATGTAATTTTGTCTGTCATTTGATCGTTTACAAACCATGTATCCATCGTATTCACATAGCGGGTATCATCATTGTAGCAGATTATGTGAAACCTTCTGAGCACCATATCCTGATATTCTCTCTACAGTGACAATTTTGTGACTTTTTAAGATTTCTATTATATCGTCCTTGTCAAGTTTTTGTTGTGTGGTGGAAATCGAGCAATATAAATACATAAACACAGACTTGTTGTAGGTGGCTGACAAACTTTATCCATATAACGTTGTTTAGTGTTCTCCTGAAGCTGTATTTTATACTTACAATTTTGTAAGTCGAAAATCTGCATTATATTCTTTCAACATTGTTACTTGAAATCACGCATTGTATTATTTGAGTAAGTCTTTAGATACTTAGTAAGTGTGCGGTAAATTAAAAAAGGAATACTCCTATTTCCAGAAAATAAAGGGAAATAACTCCATCAAATAGAACATTATCTGGAGCTCTGAACAATACAATTTCATATGAAATAACTTGTGATATCTGTATTAATTCAATTGCATAAATATAAATATATATTCAGATCGGAAACAAAATGTCAATATAGTATGTATAATGTCTTGCTGTGTAAATGTATTGTCTGTGAAAATAGGAAATTACAATAATAATAATAATAATACATAAAACAAAACAAAACAAAAAAACATTTCTTGAAACTATGCATTTCACATTGACAACATTATAAGTTGAAACTATACCTTTTATACAATGTACTAACACATGTCGATCAAAACTGCATTTTATACCTACATTTTTGTAAGTGTGAACTATGCATTTTATACTTACATTCCAAGGTGTTTTGTAATAAGAGATAAATAGAATTCAAACAAAAACCAGAGGAGTTTCTAATATTATTTAAATATAATAATTCAATTTTACATAAGTTCTATTTTGAGACACAATAAAACATAAGACAAAAAACGTCAACGTTATAATAATGTTCTTTAACCAAAGAAATATTGTTATTATTAATTTTTATTATTTATTGACAGTAGACTTTACTTTTTATTGCCTTGATTAATTTATTATTACCAGATGTCAGTCACTGATTGACGTACAACATGAGAACCGTCTCATTTTGGACTTCTGTTCAACATTTTGGACAGTGAAAAAAAAAAAAATCCGTTTTTTCCTGATTCAATAATAAGGGTCAATCATGTCACGACTCCACCCATCGTAATAGCTTCACACATGCTATTAACAAAAGTACAACTTTTATCGCAAATGTTCCATGTTAAAAAATCATTGTCATTTGCTTTTATAAATAACAATTATCCATGTACTAATGTTTTGCCGGGCTAAAACTTGTCATTTTACAACTGGCTTGAGGGAAGAATCCGCGCCAAAAAATAGATCACACGAGTCTACTGCTAAGTGAATCCGTCTCCTGAATACTGACCAAGAAACTTATCATAACACCTCTACATTGTAATAGCATTGTGAAATCATTTAATGTGTCATCGGTTTTTACAAAATGATAAGTTATAGTTTTTTGCTCATTTGTTTTAACAATGATTTATTGTCAACTGATGTTATTGGTATTGTTTTTTGCTTTTTTCTTCAGGAAATAAAATTTCTTATAGACTATAAACATTGTGATTAATATCTTAAATGTGTTTGTCAAATAGTTACATTATAATATTTTTTGTCTATAATAATTTTGTTCATCATCAAATGAAAAAAAAAAATGGAGAGAAAAGAAATGTAACTCTCTCTCTCTCTCTCTTATTGTTGTACTTTAAATAGTTATCTAAATACCTTTGCATTAACAAAGGTTACCAGAAATAAAGATGTATATTGTTGATGCATATAAAATTAATGTTATGACTAGAAATGTAAACAGTGATGATAAATAATTTCAGCAACATCAACAAAACGCACAATCACCTCTCATATTAACTCACTAAACATCAACAAAACACACAATCACCTCTCATATTAACTCACTAAACATCAACAAAACACACAATCACCTCTCATATTAACTCACTAAACATCAACAAAACACACAATCACCTCTCATATTAACTCACTAAACAATAATAAAACACACAATCACCTCTCATATTAACTCACTAAATTTAAAAAAAAGAAAAACACCACATATGATACCGTTGGAAACATGTCTTTCCTTGGAACAGGAACTAAAACGTGGCGGAGTTAAACCGGATAATGGGATTTAGAATCAAGTTGATTGAGCCTTTGTCGTTGTTTGATGTGGAATACATAACAAAATTAATATTGGACGACATTGTATTACTCTTATTAGCCATAATAGTGAAGCTTTCCCTAAAAAAAATGTATGTTGGCATATTTAATGAGTCTTCACAAGGTTATAATTTATTCCGTCTTTTATAACATATATATTTATACCCATCATCTTCATAGCCTATATTGCTGGTTTCTCTGTTTACACCTATCAAACTGTTTATTACAGTGACAAGGGGAAAATATACAATAACTGACATATATTTATTTGTACTAATGAAATGGTACTAGTGTTAATCAAAACGAACTTGCCTCGGAAAGAATACATATATGATGTATTTCAAAAACATATAGTTTGTAGTTTTAGATACTGTGGAAAGTAAATATAGTTTTCAACATTCAAATCATTACTAAACAACATAATTTAGTGAAAATTTGAGTAAAGTTAATAAATAAACGTTAGGGAATACCTAAGGGGCAATCATAATTGGACAATCAAGAGAAACTGGCAACATAGGGTACACAAGACGAAGAAAAACATAACAAAAACACCACATAATATGTGCTGGACACCACTATACACAAACAAACACCACATAATATGTGTAGGACACCACTATACACAAACAAACACCACATAATATGTGTAGGACACCACTATACACAAACAAACACCACATTAAATGAATAAGACAAGAGCCCTCCTGCAAACAAGTGGAGGTACAGATGAACCGAACATTGTCTTTATGCGGAAATCGTAACGGACATCACAACACAGAACTAAAAGTTATGAGTTTCTTCTTGAAATAGATTGAAAGATAATAGAAATTATAGCGAAAACTTTTAAATCACTTCGCTTTAGACACTGCTAACGTTATTAAATAACGGTATATTATAAACACACTGTACAAGCAGAACCATGGATAAATATGGCTGTGGTCAGACATGTTTTGTTCAGTTATTAATTGTCTTTATTACCAAATTTTGAAGAACAAGAAATTAATAAGCTTCAAATAAAACAAGCTTTACAATATGTTAAATTTTCCCATTATTTGGAAGAAAACAAATTATAAAAACGGGAAAAGAAAAAAAATTTAATAGGTTTCAAATGAAACATGTTTTACAATATGTTTAATTTTAATAGCTTGTCATATTTGATTACGTTTCTATTTATTATGGAGAGTTGTGCAATGGCTCAAACTATATATTTACAAGATGATTGATGGAATGTTTTTTGTTCAATGTGAGCAATTAAAGTGAACAGATACCTTATTTTTTGTCCAGTAGCTTTGCGCTCTGGCTCTGAATATTGAGCACCACGATATAACTGAAATATTGTTGAAAGTGGCGCTAAACACCATAAACCAGCCTGAAACAAACGTGAATATTGAAATACAAGAGTAAATAGTTTTCAGATGATCAATATGAGTACGTATAACCAGAGAGGTATTATTATTGTATCTGGTTTTACTAATCTGGCTATATTGCTATGCAAGACACTTTTCTTCACAAGTTATTCAAATAATTGGTCAAGAATGCGATAGACCAACATTTTTCTTCTTTTTTTCTTTTTTTTATCATAATTCACAATTTGCTGTAATTGATGCGTATGTATCAAACCATTGTCGTAATTTCTCTTAACTTTGGCCGTCTTTAGGTTTCCGTGTAGTGTTTTGTGATCGTTGTTTATCTTTGTTGTTATTCTTCTGTTGAACATTGTATTTTCTGTCATTCGCTTTACGCACGGCATCTGATTAACCTTTCGGTATCTTCAAACTTTTCTTACGCATAATCTTAAAAGTTATAACAGAATGTTAGAGAGGAATTTGATACTTGTATTTCTTCAAAATATTTGATTTTCATTCAAACGAGACAATACCTACTTTGCATTGCAGTCTTTTTAAAAAGTATGTAAAATACTTGTTGAATGAGACTTTCAAGACTAAAGTGTGTTCGATACCTAACCATGGCGATCAATGATTTTCCGCTTGCCTCCACAAAGGAAACTGACCACCGCGATATATAAATGAAATGTTGTTAAAATTGGCATCAAACAAGCCTAACTTAATTCTAAAATTTAACATTATACAATTCTGTACCAAATACGAACATACCGACCAAACGAGTTGAACTAACTGTCGTACAACAGACATGGGGTATTTATTAGTTTATTATGTATGTGCAATTTTGCAATTATATAGTTATGTACAAAATATACAATAACATTTGACAGGTTTGGTAATTTCATCCAGAATATGAGAAAATATCGATTCTATCCGTGTTTTAAAACAAAAGTTGACAATCATAATGCTCATTTTATCTTTAGTTTACGTCCGGACTTGTTTTTAGAAATAAAAGAGAATCTGCCAGGCGGAAAGACATGACAATTGTAAGAATTGTTTTAATGGGATGATATTGTCAATTCACAGAATATGACATCACTTAGAAATCTTGTTCAATAAAACGCTTAACTTATTGTAATCACCTTTGTGAAACAATGTTTATGTGTGTTTATTTCTCTATATAATTGCTGACATCCTTGTCAATGTGCAATTATGATATCTTGTATCTATTTCACATGGTAAGAGAAGCCAGGAGATGTGCAAACTACTGATAACAGATGCTAAAAAGGCAATCGATTTATTAAAGAGAAAAATGTTCATTTCCAAAACTGATTCAATTAAGATAGTGTTAGAAAAAATACTACGCCAAATTATGGAATCAGAAATGTTTAGATAATAGATTTATGTTTTTGAAATGGAATATCAGCTGTTAAAATTTGTATAAAGTGGTCTATTTTAGCTTAAATATTTAGCAATCAATGGAATGTAATAGTTTGGTCAATAAGAAAACAGAGACCACACTCGTCAAGAAGGCCAGAACATTTATGTTTTTGTAAATACAAATGTCATGTTTTGCGTAATCAGTTTCCTTTGTAAATTTTGAAAATAAAAAAAAGGAAATGTTATCGATGTTGATTGCGGTAGAAACATTTTTATGGAAGTAGGAAAAATAAAAACAAAACGGCAAAATGATATACGGTGAAGAAAACAGAATAGAGATTACTCATAATTATTTAAAAAAAAAACCGAAACTGTATATTTTACTTAATTGGAGAAATAGGTTTAGACATTATCTAATATTGTTTAAATTAGACTGTTGTCAAGTGGAAACCGTTATACATTCCGAAGGTTCAGCGGTCTAAAGTATCATCGGTCCAAATGTGTGCAATGGTCCAAAAGGTTTATTTTTTTCACTGGAAATAAGGAAAAATAATAGATTCGTGCCGAATTACGATCATTAAATGGTTGAAAATGACAACTACATATTAATATAATACTGTTGGGTTTATCATTGGCTGGGCGGCAATAGTGTCAAGGGTCGAACATATAGTACATTCGCCTTCGGATCTTACACTATATCTTCCATACTGGCCGCTATTTTCGCATAGCCAATGTTAAGCCCAACATAAATATTATTACAACACTGACTGTTCAGTAACTGAATATATATATTTCAAAATGTACCACTATTATCATCATTAATCAGATTGTTATAAACTCCCTTTTCTATATATTTTAGAAATGAGACCACTTCATCTCTGTGATTTCGACAGTTGATGATATTATTGTCGGAAAGGCTAATAAAATAAAACATTCAAATGATCCAAGCGTTTTTTGTGATGTATACCATTGGCAACTATTACGAGCGATGGCGAGACCATGCATAAAATGCAATGAAAATAATGTTACCCATGCAAACTAAAGCTTACATGAATAATTTGGATCTAATAGGAAAAATCTAACTTGTAACTTACAGTTTGAAGTGGGAGTCAGTAAGGGAAATGTATGTCATGACAAAATCCACTAACCTTCATGTTTACAGTTGTTTGTTTTATCTATATAGATAGACAAACTGTATTGCAATAAAGTTACTGACATTTTCCAATTTGATGGCATTTTTATTCTAGCAACTTGAAGAAGTAAAATGCTCAAGAAATCGTAAAATAAATCCGGAACCAAATGTCAATGTCACCTGCGTTCCTTGGGAACTACGTCACAGGAAGACGACAAATTACAAAGGTCAAAATCTATTTATTATTTTGTCGGTACAAATGAAAATGTAAAGAAACGAAAGGACTATTTTAAGGTTTGTACTCAAAACGGTCATGTATAAATACATAAAATCACTTAGGTATGATGTCCATAACTGTTCAACAATACGCATGTGTGGAGAGAAATATATTTCGAGGATTATTGCACAGCATTGTATGTGTACCAATGAAGGACGTCATATTTGAATATTAGATAATATTCCTATGGGTTGGTATAATTGTTGTTTTCACTAAATTTGAGCAAATTAAATCTAATAATATAGGAAACCTTCGATTCTATAGTAAAACTTTATCATCATTTGACATGAAAAAACATCTCAGCTTTGATATGCCAAACTTTACTATATACATGTACACACGACAATCAAAATAAGTGCACACTCAGTCATTTCCTATCCAAATTGAGAGGTGTTGTAAAAATAGCCTGTTAACTTCCGAAAGATTCTGTCAATTTTGTCTATGGACAAATAGACAACGAAGTACATTTTCTTTTATACTGCACTATTATATTAAGCACTTTAGGAGAAATACAGTTTATAACATATATATCTAATGTAGTGTATCCTACGCATTTCTGGAATAACATTACGAATTTTGCTCTCTTTAGACAGACTATAGCACAATTCTAAAATTAATAGCTTTCGTTACATTGTTATATTAACATAATTTGTTCTTCAAATATTTTACCAGATTTATAATGAATTTGTTAATCATGCAAAGTGTTTATGACAAAGATTGTTGAAATTACCAAATATGCATGTACATAAGAGTAATCGCCACACATGCATGTACAAAGCGAGAAATATGTTCATCTTATTTCAGAATATGATCTTAAAAATCCTAAATAGCCATGTGATCGGCAGCATGGTTCTGAGAACATGCTCTATATATACCTTTGACGTAATTTACTGTTATTCTTTTGCATTCAACCGCATTGATGGTGTACCTCGAGTGTGGTAGACCATGAGTTCGAGTTCCGGTCGTGTCAAATCAAAGACTATAAAATTGGTATTTGCTGCTTCTCTGCTAAACACGCAGCTTTAACGAGTAAGAACAACGATTGGTTGGTGCGGAATCAAGATAATGTGTCCGGTCACGTGTCTACCCGCGGACTGTTGTTTAGTGAGTTATCACGCTATCACTATTAAGATACAACTAAGCATGTTGGTCTATTACAAAGCGGACATCATCATCTCATAGTAATATAACTTTATCGCGCCATGATATATTGAGAAAAAACCTACTAATTGGTCGTTCACTCACACTTTTGAATTGAAGTTATTTCCATTCTAGAATATTATCCTTTTTCACTTTAATATAGGTGTTGGCATATAACAAGAATGCATGAAAAAGTAAGAGTGTAAGTATAATTTTCACACCAATGCACCCTCGGAATAACGAACCTTTGGATCAACGAACCTTCGGAGCACTGAACCATCGGATTACTGATATCTAACCGTTTCAAGCTATCCTGGTGTATATGTCATTAACAAGAACAGAAAACCAGTGTTAATCGATCTTTAGTTTTATGTGTCTGCTTTGTAGATCGTTGTTTGTCCTTTTGTACTTTTTCTTTTGGCCATTGTGTTATCTGTCCTTCTTCGATATACGGATTCTTATTACCCCTTTGGTATTTTCAAACTCTTCTTATATTTAATTCTCCTAGGTTTGATGATTGTTTGTTCTTATTCTCTAGAATAGTTATGGTATTCCTCTTAATGCTGATTTTGGTGTTCAATTGTGTATTATTGTATGGACTTACTATTTAAATCAGAGCGTAAAATTTCCTTTTGTATCACCTTTAATTTGCTCCTGAATTTGTTGATTGAAAAATATTTTTTAACGTAAGGATATAATATTTAAGATGTCTTAAAAAACAGGGAAGTAATGTATTTTGGCTCTGTATGGTTTGTGATTGTTTCTTATTCAAAGTGAAGGCGATGTTTACACGAACACAAACAAATTAAGTATAAAAAGACGACTTAAAATTTTTGATTTACACTTATTTTTGTTGAAGTTCATGCTCGGAAATGATTTGAAAGTAATATTAGCAGCTTATTACCATGTACCAAGTGTGGGAGTTTTTGTTAATTGATATTCAAAACAAACAGTAACACCATAGGGAAACTAAACCCAAGTGCATCTGTTGAACTACAAGTCAGTCAAAGCAACATACCCGTATCTTGTAGACTAAATTATATAATCATTTGGTAACTAGAGAGGAGAAAAACTCTACCCCGTGGGGAATAGAAATATAATTTAGTTCCTCTGTTGTGGTGGGGTGCCATTTTCCCAGGGGAGCACCGCTGGTTAAGATACAGAACTAGAACTCGCCCTTAGGTCGCAATGCAAACAATTGTCTCGTGGTTGGGGGAGTACCATATCGCATGCACGTAATAGGCAGCTTGCAGCAGCTGATAATGGTTGCAACAGCTTATAATGATGAACAGTTTGTTGGTACGGTGGTAGTTGATGGTCCTTTACAAGACAAACTTTTCCAGCACAATCCAGTTCAACCGTTTTAACTACATGAGTTTTTGTTGGTAAACTTATTCTTGGATAAATGGTTATGAAGTCTAACGCCAATGTTGATAATGTTTCAGTTATATGGTAGCTGTCAGTTGTATTGGTGAAGGAAGCCGGAGTACCCGGAAAAAAGCACCGATCTGTCGCAAGTCACTCACAAACTTTATCACATAATGTTGTCTCCATTACACCTCGCAATTAGAAGGATTCGAACTCACAAAGTTAGGCACTGATTGTACAGGTAGTTGTAAATCCAAATACCTTACCACCACGACGATCCCCTAATTTATTCTTGGTCTTCATTAACATAGATGAAATACTCTTCGTTTGATGAAAAACAATAATCAATCAATCAAAATATTCTACCACTTGTATAATATAAAAATTTAAAAACGAATATGCAAAGCAATTTTTCCCGAAAAATCATTGCATTGTTTAAAACCCAGTAACTGAAAATCTAGTAGAACTTTAATGCCTCCACGGTTTAACATGCAAAAACAACATTTTTTGTTATCAAAATGTTGCTACAATTAAGTACAGATGACTTTTAGTTGGTTTTGGTTTTTATGGTAAGTCTTTTATCATTATTTAATTTTATGATCTTACAATAATTTCTCTATCCCGTTTAGGACATCTTATTTTTAGAATACTGATGAAGTGTATTGCAGAAAGCCGTCGTGAGCAATACCTTTTAATTGTAATTGTAACATTGTATATATTTTGTCACAAGCTACAATAATTTTGTTAAAAAAAAAAACAACTAATAAATAAATAAAACAATGTGAAATTATGTTTTATTTTTACTTATTTTCATAGAAACGGGAAAAACACACGCGATATAAAATTAAAAACCAAATAAAATAAATAAAAATGGGTATAATCAATAAACATGATATTGATTTCTATTAAATGCTACAATTTATGAATTACCTATTACACACGATGCAGAAAGTCCTTTCCTGTTTTCAAAATGATCAAAGAAGTCTCCAATAGCGTTTTGTATATTATAAACCTTTAACTAAAATGCCTTCTACAGCGTTTATTGGTCAAATGGATTTTTAGAAATGTATTTAAGATTGTGAATTAGCCATGCTATAAGAAATGAATTATGAAATAAAGTTCTATCGCGTTAAATAATTATTCATTGATAAAATTGCTTTTTAACGAGGGGAAAAAAATCGAAAGTTAATTTTATATAATAACCACAGAAAAGAATACACAGTCGTAAGGAAACTTCAAACTGCATAGAAAATAATTCCATCATCACAATCTTGACACTTATTAACGCAAATGATAAAATCTTATGTCTGATAGTTAATACATACAAATATTTGGTGTAAAAATAATAAAAGAGGAAATTAGCTATCGTATTACGAAAAATTTTAGATTTTGCTCATGCCACTCATAAACCTATAGAGCGATATCAAACTGCTTATAACAGGTGATTGTTTCTCTTCTTTAATTAAACTTATTTACCGATATATACTATAATATTGCAAGAAAAAAAAATTGATGAAGGACAGGTCGTCATATGCTTTGGGTGTATTATTTTTTGAAATTGGCAGTGATTGACAGCCGGATGACAAACAATAAACTGAGAAGTTAACCAGAAAATTTATTGATGTGCCTGTCATTTACGCTTGAGTGATTTTAAACCACGTGGATAATTATTTAAACACTGCGTAAAATAAACTTGTTTTTATCTAATGAAATGTATTTTAACTACTTTCGATTTTATCAGAAATTTTCATTAATTAATCTAAAATTTTAAGAAATGCAAAAAATACTAAGAAAATAAAATATAAAAACACATTCTTAGCTAATTGTAGCATTATTTTTGTAAATGCTGATGCATTCTCATTTTATTGCTTCGAAATATGGAGAAGTTTAGCAAGGCAGACACATGTTGTATACAATTTTAGTTGATTTCGCCACTATGTTTTTTTAACATGAAAATGTATTATACCAAGATACTTGTGTGTATCTGAATTCTCTTAAACCACTGAATTTGATTGATTGATTGGTGTTTTACACTAACATTGCAATATTTACGCTATATCGTGGCTACCATTGTAATTACATAGGCATAGATATACATACAAACAAATATAAATAAAGAGACAAAGAAGTAGAAAAACAAATAATAAATAACAGAGAAATATAAAGACGAATGTTAAAGAAAAGAAATATTTGATCCATTCAAGGATGATTCTGACTATAATATACAAAAATGTACAATAACTGAAAATCACTGAAAATTGCTGAAACCATCTACACTCCCTTTCAAAGAGGTCATTTTTGACCTGTTCCGACTATATCCTGCAACTTTCTGAATTTTGTTCGAGAGGACAATAGCTGAAACAAGTTAAATGAGTCAAAAAAATCATCCCTGTCAATTTCATGTATATTTTGTAAAAAAAATAATAGAAAGCTTGCTCAGAATAAAAATATTTGAATGAAAATTTATTTCATTAATGGCTCCATTCTTGTTCTGACGAAAGTATACTGGGAATTAAAGTCGAATAATCTGCAAGCAAATATTGCCACCATAATGTCTGCACATTTTCCCTGTAACAGACATTTCTCGCCTATCAAAATGGTCAAAGACTGAAAATTATTTTACCGAAAGATAATAAAATCAAAGACGGCTTTTAAAATGGCAAAAAAATAAAGTGTTACTATATTGATGGAACTGTTCAAACAAAAACAAAATGTTATCGGCAATGACTGCCAAACCCACACAATGTTCGAGCATGTAGAAACATATGTCGATTCTGTAATCTCGCAAATTATCTTTGTAAGATCTCGTTGTAAAAAGCTCTTCATATCACCAGTACGTTTAATAACATATTGCACAACTTGTTTATTTCCAAGATATTATGCGACTACAACCAATTAACGTTTTATTTTCTGACTATTGAAGTTACACCAATCATGAAATGATATATTGTTATTATATGACAAATGACAAAATGAGAACAAAAAATATTTGGAAACCCCAATTTCTACCGAATATAATTTGTGTTACAATATACAATATATATAAAGAAAGAAATTGATATAGGCTGCGAATGTGAAAGTACCAATCTTGTACACAATTGCAGGTTGATATATATATACATGTAATTATGAGAACAAATGTAACAGTCTCGAATTAACATGATATAATAACACTACATATAATGGTACAAGTGAAACGTCATTTTGACAACAATATTATTTCGAAGTAATGATTTATTTAGTTGTGTTTTATGTAGTCCTATGTTGTGGTATCATTGAGTGGTACACTCTCTTAAGAAGATGAAGTCGAAAATGGCTAAGGTCAAGAATAATTTATTTATTCGTTTACTACGTGTTTTTTTTTATCCTATACTGTAAAGATATGAATAAATGAAAAGGACACACATACACTATGCAATAAAATTCATAAATGACTAGAAAACTTGAGAAAAATATTATTGTTTGTTTTGTACAAACAATCCATCATGTATATACACCATATAACAAATCTTAATATATTTTTGCATAAAAAACAAAATTCTAATGTATATTTGATACTGAAAACTTACAATATTTTGTTTAAAAGTACAAGATTACTATGACATAGTGTTTCTATGAGGAATCTTATTAGATACATGTATATGAAATTACCAGAATCCCACGAATATGGTAAATATTGTAAGATTGAAAACAAAAATGGTATATTGAAAACTATTTTATTTTCATTTATTATCACAATAATATAGACATGTTTTTCAAGTATAACATTTTAAGAATATTATTCAAATTAAAATACAATTTTATCTAATAAAAATAAATTTTATTTGGAAAACACGCGAGATAGTCTTACTGGAGATTTTATGAAAATTAAATTTTAGAAAAAATACTGCATAAAAAGGACATTAAGTGTGATTCTAATGTTCTATTGTACATACTAAAATAGCTTGTACAAAATAAAATAAAATAGCTGTTTAATTTTGAATATGAAGCAATCTAACAATACAAGTGTGATTTTATTTTCTATTGCATAAAATAAAATATCATAGCTGTAATTCTGAAAATAAAGCAAGCTAACAGCGTAAATATACTACTACGATTCTTGTACAACAGAAAGAAAGGAAAAGAATAGCAAACGTCGACGATGATTTTGTATCTCTACGTAGGTGGTATCCAATAAAGACGTCAAAACGGTAACAATGAAAATAACTGGAATCTTATCTCCTTCTTAACTGTCATCACAGATCTCTACGCTACCTTAATGCAGGGAGGCGGCAAAAGCTGGGATGGCGCCGATCGCCTTCACCGCGGAAATGTGTGGTATTTTTGATGATAGGTCATTTAATGGGTCATTAGATACTGTTTGTGCATTTAATTGCATTAGGTTATTATACCAATGTGGTAACTGTCAAAAGTTTTATAACAATTGTTGAACATAGAGGTATGATTAACAGGACGTAACAATTCTATGTCAATGATGAATATATGTTTTGACAAGGAAGATTTACTATTGAGATTCTGATGTTAGAAACTTTCTTAAATATTCTTTTATGTGAGAGATTAATTAGAGATAGCGTGTATCTGTGTCTTTTGTGAGTCTATAGTAAACAGTGCATACGTTAATATATGATCGTTAGTTGATTCTGATTTAGATATACAATGTATCATAACTACGATTTAAAAACAAATTGTTTTGGGTTCCTTGTTGTTGAGTTTATCAAATTGTTGTCGTGTCTCATTTATATATCAATGCGAATGTGGTAAACAATACTAATACTCTTATATATCTGTATCAATTTAAAACAAAATGTGTTGAAATGAGCATTCTACAATTCTTATGTTAAACTATTATAAAATAATAAAAAAAAAAAAATGGATCTTTCAATTGTCATTGCATGTGATGAAAATTGAAAGAACATATTTTTAACCATCCACTGTCATTATGTAACTTTGTATTGAACGATGGATGATCTCAAAAACTATTATTATCATTCATTTTGATTCATTGATTTATTATTGCTCAACGGCCAGTGAGAAGTATTTAAGGTAATATACAGGACGAGAAAAAGTTCAACAATATACAAACAAAAAAAATATATATATATACATAGAACAGAGGGAGGAATGTGTCAACCGTGTCAACTACTTTTGACTGCCACTGGAGGAGCATGTAGAGTTTGGAATGGGCGTGAAATTAGTCTTTTGTAGCGCTTATAATGCGCCTATTCCTTTTCGAAATCTAAAAAAGAGGTCTTTGACGTGCAATGTGAGTGACCTTCTCCAAAAACCTTAACCGCTATTGTCCTCCACGGTCTGGCATCTTATACATATTCCTTTCCCCCCATTGAGAGTGTACTCGATACAACTTTATGTAATGAAGTTTATCAAAGACTTGCTACAGGCCTTCACTATAGGCAATATAATTGAAGCATTGTTGAAATTAAGTCTAATCATCCAAAGCATAACCTAACTGCTTAAATAATGTGCGAAAGGTAGCTGGTCAGCATGAAAATATAAACAGATGTCCATGTGTAGACACAAAAAATATGTAAGTGGCCAGGAATGGTACTATGGACAGAAACTTGTCACTAGCGAGAGGGGATATACTAGTTAATAGGTGTCAGAAAAATTCGCCTTGTAAAGGGTCACCGACGACTACTCCTAATAACTATTTTAAACAAGCTGATGCGTCAAGTCTTTGAGGTGCAAGGATCCTGGCATTCTCCATACACGATACACTCATTTACGTTCCCCTCTAAAGATTATGTAACAGAATCATCCAGCACAACAAGCGGAAACCCCTTTTACAAAGGGACGTACTCCGCAGTGGAAAAACTACCCGGTATTTCCCGTTTTGATACTTGGGGGAGTAAAAACCATAATTCAGGCCTTGAGCTTGATACAAATTGTAAATGTTTTGATCAGTAGTAAAGTCATAGAAATTTCCGAAAAATCCAAGATATGCGATCACAAAGAGCAGACAATTAATTCCCAGTGCAAGAAAGTCGTCCACCGATCTCCATGGCAAATGGTGGAAGTCTATATTTTGTGATGTAATTTAATTAATCACAGTGCAAAATGCAGATGGTTGTCATTTTTGGCCATGTGTTTATTTTATGTCGCTCAAGTTGAGTCAGTGGTTATAGATGTGGATGATCCATGGATAGTTCGTTACTATTCCGAGGTTGAACACTCAAGTTAGCGTGGCGGGTCTCTAAATAATTCATGATATGCGGTATATTGGAACACCAACATGGACGTGCCTGATTTGTTTATCCTTATTTTGTTTTGTGTTCACCTTTATGTGTACCGTTGTATTTGTGTTTTGTTTTATATCTGAGTCATCTCTATAATCACACATCGATAGTATAGTCACCGAATAAATCCGCGTTTGTCTTTGATACATACTTCTAGCATAAATATGTATGTGAAAGGGATTTCGTGATTTTTTATTGTGATATGTGTGATAATAATGTTCCCTACTATAGATAAAGAAAATAAAAGACGAAACTTACAAATATATTTGTTGTTTTATTAAAAATGTAAAATGTTTCCTACAAAAAGAAAAGAAAAACACTTGTGAGACAGTTCCAAAATCCAATCTTAAAATTGTAGAAATATTGTCAAGAAATTGGACAGAGGAAGCTGTTTAATTCTTTTTCTTTACCTCAAGTTCTTTAGGTGTAATATTAATGGAATCCAGTTGGCCAAGTTTAGATTAAGAATTGATAGAACATATTCAATATATTGTGAAAGAAGAGATATAACACGACGGGTGACACTGGTGGAGCAGGAACTGCTTACCCTTCCGGAGCACCTGAGTTCACCCCCCCCCTCCGTTTTTAGTGGGTTCGTGTTACTTGATCTTTAGTTTTGTGTGTGTGTTTTGTAGATCGCTTTTTGTCCTTTTATCATTTTTTTTTGCAATTGTGTTGTGTGTTCTTCGAATTACGGATTTTTATTACCCCTTTGGTATCTTCAAACTCTTTTTTTAAAGTTTGGATTCGCTTGTATTACGATGGATTTCATAAAAATACATTTTTGTTCATTGTATTTATATTTCTATTTTGTTATTTTGTTGTAATATTGTAAGATAAACAAATACATATCAGTGGTTAACGCAATATTTACTATTAGAGTGTCGCCTTTTTGTTGACCACAAATTCATTACATTTTACAAGAAATAGGAAATAATAATCCCAACAATACAAAATTATAAAAAAAAATCCACCTTCTCCAGTCTGTATCATGGTCAACTGTTCGACCTTGACGTCGTCTTGTAGACCACTCATTTATAACAATACTCTGATATGTTGAGAAGATAACCAATGAGAGATGACATAGTATTGGCAACAAAAGTCATTAACCAATAGAAGATGACGTATTATCGGCACCAGGAATCATAATCGTTTGTAGTGAACATCAGTCAAATGTTGTTGTTTTCAAGGAAATGTTTACTATATTACGCATGATGGTTTAGTTTTAACTTGACCCAATTGTGTTAACAATGGCTGTATTCATTCTGTTACAAACTACTATTGGTTGGTAACAGTTGCTTGTTACCTCCAATACAGGTATATTAAACTATCTATTAGATACCCCACATGGAAAGACATATTCACACTTGTACTGGTTCCACTGACGCTTTAGCGAGCTAGAACTATACAACCGAGCCTAAGCATGTTGGTCTAGTATAAAGCATGCTGGTCTAGTATAAAGCATGTTGATTTAGTATAAAGCATGTTGATCTAGTATAAAGCATGTTGGTCTAGTATAAAGCATGTTGGTCTAGTATAAAGTATGCTGATCTAGTATAAAG
>MJUT01008146.1:349381-365323 GCA_002080005.1 Gigantidas platifrons
TCTAGTATAAAGCATGCTGGTCTAGTATAAAGCATGTTGATCAAGTATAAAGCATGCTGGTCTAGCATAAAGCATGTTGATCTAGTATAAAGCATGCTGGTCTAGAATAAAGCATGCTGGTCTAGTATAAAGCATGTTGATCTAGTATAAAGCATGTTGGTCTAGTATAAAGCATGTTGGTCTAGTATAAAGTAGACATCATTATTGTCTCACTATGCAACCGAGGCTAAGCATGTTGGTCTAGTATAAAGCATGCTGGTCTAGTATAAAGCATGTTGATCTAGTATAAAGCATGTTGGTCTAGTATAAAGCATGTTGATCTAGTATAAAGCATGTTGATCTAGTATAAAGCATGTTGATCTAGTATAAAGCATGTTGGTCTAGTATAAAGCATGTTGGTCTAGTATAAACCAGACATCATTATCGTCTCACCATACAGCCGAGCATAAGCATGTTGGTCTAGTATAAAGCAGACATCATTATCGTCTCACCATACAGACGAGCCTAAGCATGTTGGTCTAGTATAAAGTAGACATCATTATTGTCTCACTATACAACCGAGTCTAAGCATGTTGGTCTAGTATAAAGCATGCTGGTCTAGTATAAAGCATGTTGATCTAGTATAAAGCATGTTGGTCTAGTATAAAGCATGTTGGTCTAGTATAAAGTAGACATCATTATTGTCTCACTATACAACCGAGTCTAAGCATGTTGGTCTAGTATAAAGCATGCTGGTCTAGTATAAAGCATGTTGATCTAGTATAAAGCATGCTGGTCTAGTATAAAGTATTCTGATCTAGTATAAAGCATGTTGGTCTAGTATAAAGCATGTTGATCTAGTATAAAGCATGTTGGTCTAGTAT
Source organism: Gigantidas platifrons (assembly GCA_002080005.1). Taxonomy (NCBI): domain Eukaryota; kingdom Metazoa; phylum Mollusca; class Bivalvia; order Mytilida; family Modiolidae; genus Gigantidas; species Gigantidas platifrons. The sequence goes on from MJUT01008146.1 coordinate 350,245, forward strand.
AAAGCATGTTGGTCTAGTATAAAGTATTCTGATCTAGTATAAAGTATGCTGATCTAGTATAAAGTATGCTGATCTAGTATAAAGCATGTTGATCTAGTATAAAGCATGCTGGTCTAGTATAAAGTATTCTGATCTAGTATAAAGCATGTTGATCTAGTATAAAGCATGTTGGTCTAGTATAAAGCATGCTGGTCTAGTATAAAGTATTCTGATCTAGTATAAAGTATGCTGATCTAGTATAAAGCATGTTGATCTAGTATAAAACAGACATCATTATCGTTTCATCACAATGTAATTTGTTCTCGCCCTCATCATTTATTTTAGGAATACACATGACGACAAGACCATCCAATTGAACTTCTGTAATGTGGTAATTGATTTCAAGAAATTTATAGCAAAGCAGATTCATTGTAATACATCTGAAATAAGATGTAGCCAATGCAAGTTCCTTCCAACATATGTAATATATATATTTAAATACTGTATAATATTAGTTAGCTTGTAGTCTGATTGTTGAAGAAAACTTGTGTTTTCATTAACTATCTGTGATCATTTGGATTTCATGCGAGTATCATTACAGATGAGTGCAGACATGCCTATGAACATAAAATATACATAGTGTCAATATATGTGTGAGTCTACCATGAGTCCACCCTCGTGTTTTTAAGGATGTGTGTTGCGCTATCTTTTATTTTCTGTGTAGTGTTTTATAGATCATTGTTTGTCTTTTTGACCTTTTGATTTTGACTATTGTAGTTTCTAATCCTTTCTTGGTGAAAATTTCCCCACAGTCTGTTAGTTTGTGTGTGCTTTATTTCAAATGTACAAGGAACCACATCGGTGGCGTAATGATTAGTGTGCTCGCCTCGAGTGCGGTAGATTTCTTTCTAGCCCTGTCGAGTCAAACCAAAGACTATAAAATTGGTATTTGTTGCTTCTCCGCTAAGCACGCTAAGCTCGGAATCAGAATAATGTGTCCGAGTGGAGCGGCATGTCTACCCGCGGACTCTTGTGACCTGGCACTATAAAAATCCAACTCAACGTGTGGGTCTAGTACAAAGCGGAACTCATCATCATCACATTGAAAATTAACTTGTTCTCGCCATGATATAGCTGACATATTGTTGAATTGTCGTTAAGCAACAATCACTCACTCACTCAAATATACAGGGTAAATCCTAGTTACTTACATATAGTTACGATATCACCTTGACAAATCATTGATAAATATAATATCATAAAAAAAAATTACTTGAAACAGACTTCTCATATTTCAGGTTTCGCTTTCGATATTACTGTGCGAAATTCATTGTCATGAATCAAATCATAGTATATATGTATTAATAATAATAAAATGGCTCTACTCACTAAGTATACGCTGTTTTGTCCCTTCAGTGTATCGTGGTTTGTTCGCACTCAGATTGGTCTGTTGCTCGAAATGCTCTTCCGACATGTATACTATGCGATCTTCTCTAAGCAATAAATTAATAAAAGACAGTGTATATTGAACGGTAGGAGAGCTGACATGATTTATGATTGATTGTTTGATTAAATTGCTTAATGTTCAGCGACAAATAATTTTTCCATCTTCTGAAAGAGAACAAGTTCATGAACATGTGAACAATACAGATGTTATAAGAGAAATGGGACAACCAAGTACAACGACTTTATACGGTGAACTGGGAACGTACGGGGAGTTGGAGAGTGACGGAAAAATAGCCTTTTGTAGAAGCTGCATTTCACCTACTCTTTTTCGACTTTGCATAAGTGTTTCTTTAAAATGTACAATTAAGGACCATAGCACTCTCCAAACATGACGAATGATGACTAAGAATACTAATGTTTCACGTCACTGATGTGGTTAGTCGTTGGTGTTAGTGATGATTTGTAACATTTGACAGAATGCTACCTTTTAATAGCTTTATTAGTATCTTGGGGTTTTGTGGTAAGTACATAAATAATGTAAAAAAAATAGTCACACACCAAAAGTATGAATGGTGTGTGTCATATTTATTTCACTACTTTAGGGAAAAAAATACGTATGTTTTTATTTTGGTTTAGTGATTCATTATTGTGCTAAAAACTATAGCAATAATATATACGCAATTACATGTAGATTACATCTTAATTGTATAAGATATAAGAAAATACAAAAATGCATGCAATTCGTTTTATGTTTTAATGCATTCAAGAAGAAATGAATACAATTTCAATCAGAAATCTACGTGTGAAGTATTTTTATTTTATATATTTTTCAGTACGAAGAGCTTGAAGATACCAAAGGGAGGTAATCAGAATCCGTAAACCGAAGACGAACATACAACACAATGGTCAAAAGAAACAGAACAAAAGGACAAACAACGATCTACTGAACATACATGTATTACTAAACATTGAGTAACACAATATCAACTAGAAATGTATAATATGCTAAGCCTATCTCAATGCCAATCAGAAATATATGTTTTAAGTACATGTATTTACAATCGTACATTGCAAGGAGAAATATTTAAGCAAAACGTGTTCATTATTCATACAATTTCAAGCAGAAAATAACAATACGGGCTATATTTATTCCATACAATTATATTTCTAGCTATTGACAAATACCATATTTATAATTAAAAACATTCCAGAAAAATTGATATGGTCTGAAGGAATGCAAGGACATAATAGGGCATAATCTCAGAATTATCTTTTAAATTGTGGGTTTGCTAGTCAGTGGTCTGATCCAATCATCAAACAAAACCACCGGCCTGTCGCAAGTCAATGACAAATTTTAACACATAATGTTCTATCGAGTATACATCGCCTGCGCCGTTTTCGAATTCACAATGTCAGTGGTAATAGGCACTGATTGCACAGGTTAGTTGTAAATCCAACTACCATACGATCACGACCACCACGGCCCTCGTCAAACACATCCTTCATATAGTCAGTTTGACTTCTGTAAAACCTACAGAAAAAAATTCTTAAAAATCCAGTTTTCAAATCAACAAATTTTTTTTAGATGTATATTAATATATGATATATACGAACTCTGAAAATTAATTTCAAAATTTGTGGTCCATTATTTAAAAAGTTATCCATTAGGTCTTTATGTTAATTATATTTTCTGAAGTGTACAAATCTGGCTGGAGTGAGTACAAACAACAGATTGTACCATGTGACATAGGACATTTAAATATCAATGGACATCAATAACAATTGACTATCACCTTAATAGTCAGTTGATGAGTAGCCTTTTAATATTTAAATGCTCTATATGTCACATGGTACAATGAAATATACATTGAAAGCACATGTCTGTTATTTTGTTTTGATGGTTGAGCTCTTACACTATTTGTACTCACTCCATGCAAATTTTTACACATCAAAAAATATAATTAACATAGAGACCTAATGGGTAACTTTTTTAATAATGGACCAAAATTTTTGAAATTAATTGTCAGAGTTCGTATATATCATATATTAATATACATCTAGAAAAACAATTGTTGATTTGAAAACTGGATTTTTAAGACTTTTTTTCTGTAGGTTTTATAGAAGTCAAACGGACTATATCAATTATATATTATACTAGTGGACAAAAGAAAGGATACTCTTATTTTTTTTTATTTCTCTATTTCATTTATTTGAATTTCTTAATGATATTTAGTACCTATACTTACCTAGGCGACTGATTAATTTTGGTTATTGATTTTTTACCTGTACGCATCGTTTAACGACGTAGACAATCAAAGTATACTTTTACCACTTTTGCACGTACAACTTTTACCGCCATCGATAATGAGACAACTTTATTGTTATCAACAAGACAAATCTATGGCAAATTGAAAGTTCACCTGAATTAACCTGAAGACTAAGCAGAATGCCTCGACTTTCACAATAATTAAGAGAACGTGAAATAGGTATGATCCAAGTAAACATGAACGTCACCGCCGTCGCAAGAACTTTGGTTGTAAACTCTTGGCCATTCATCGTCTTCGTAGACGTTTTCAAATGACAGGTTCAACAAAAGATCGACCTCGATCCGGACGCCCAAAAGTAACGTCTCCTGCAGATGACAGATTCACCGTCTACGTCACTTACGTAATCGGTTTCTGCCAGCAACGTCATCGACCAATGTTGTTCAGGGTCGACGTGTCAGTGCGCGAACCATCCGAAGGAGACTGAATTCCAATGGTTTGTGCCCACGGCGCCCATACGAAAGCTTGATATTGACTAATCGACATAGGCAGGAACGTCTAAGATGGCGCCGAGCACGATTACGTTGGAGACTCAACAACGAATGGAGTCATGTAATGTTTTCGGATGAATCCCGATTCAATTTATCTCATTCGGATGGTCGTGCAAGGGTTTATCGCAGGCAAAATGAAAGAAACGCGGACTGTTGTGCTCAAGAAAGAAACAGATTTGGAGGCGGAAGTGTGATGGTATGGGCAGGGATAACCTCGCGTAGAAGGACTAATCTGGTTTTTGTTGACAGTACCTTGACCGCTGCAAGGTATAGAGACAATATTCTTGCCGTGGAGGTTGTGAATTTTCTTAACAACAATGGACCAGGCATTACCTTTCAGCAGGATAATGCAAGACCGCACACGGCAAGAATTACTCAGGCTTTTCTTCAGCAACAGAACATCGATGTCTTGCCTTGGGCTTCAAAATCACCAGACCTCGATCCTATCGAACACATCTGGGATGAACTTGACCGTCGTGTTCGACAAAGGCCTCATAAACCCATCACATTACCAGAACTTCGTCAGGCCCTTCAAGAGGAATGGGACAATCTTCCACAGGCTGTAATTTCTACAGTTATTGCTTCAATAAGACGCCGTTGTCAAGCTGTTGTTGATGCAGACGGAGGACACACACGATATTGAACTTTAGTTGCTTTTTTGGGCTGTTATTAAAATGTGACAATTTAATTTCTGAATTTGTTATTCCATGTTTTCGACCATCGTGTTTTCATTGGATGCCTTACGAACATTTGATGTGTTACTGATCTGACAGTTATTCATTCTTTACAATGAGACATTTACAATACTCAAAAGAATGCCAAATTATATTTTTGATAAAATATACAATAAAGAAAAATTATTAAAATAGTGTATCCTTTCTTTTGTCCGCTAGTATATACTAATGCCAACACTTCAGTCAGATCCATTCATTATACATTTGTTATTTTGTTGTGATGATTTGTAAATAAACAACCATAGCGAACATTTACACGTGATTTATTACTATTATTATTATATATATATATAAGTTTACAACATAACAACAAAAGTAAACACAGAAAAGGCAAATAGATATATATATAAAATAATCATTGTTTACATGACAGATATACCTTTTAACTCCGCTAAGCACGAGGGATTATGGAGAAAGAGCAAAGACTGGTTGGCTCGGAATCAGAATAATGTTCGGTATGTCTACCCACGGACTGTTGTTTTAGTGAGCTAGCACTATAATAATCCAACTAAGCGTATCTCATCATCATCTCATTGACTTGTTCTCGCTGTGATATCGCTGGAAATTTGCTGAGTTGGCGTTAAACAACAATCACCCACTCACTATCCTTTTTAAATATTATATAAATCACATTCGTCGTGCATGATTATGAAAAGTAAGTTTAAATCAACAATTGTACCTATATCAACAAAACGGACAACCATCTGACATCTCACAGTATTAAAATGAAAAACAAGCACACGATATATGGGGTTTGAAATTCAGGTAATGGCACAACAATTTGGCGGGATTAAACCAGTTAATGGGACCCTAACCCTCATGTGATAATTGAGTATCGAACGGAAATATATACATAAACAAACAATAAAACACACAGAAGACAACTATGTATAAGTCAGTGTTCTCTTTTGCTACACCTTGTGAAATATTGAGTGGTTTTGAATGCATTTCTATTGCAATTTTATTGTATATACGCCATTTTATGTGTAGTTGAGTAATTCCTTTTTCAACTTAAACTGTGTAACAATGTGATGGTTTGAGACCCCCTCCCTGTGATGTTACAAAATCCATCAAAATACCCTATTAATAAATTATTACTTTCAATGTTGTTGATTCATATTTGTTTCAACACAGCTTTATGTCGAACGCCATTGTTAAATACATAAACGAGTATATTTTTTTCACTTAATGTAATATTCCCAATGTTTTGATGTTGCTATCAAGAATATAATAAAATGGAAAACAACAAGTACCACATTTTCAAATCAGTTCCAAAATCTAAACGGGCAAATCGTAGAAACAAGACTAAGATTGCCTAACAAACATACAAGACGATTCACTCGGCTTGGCTTGGTACAGGCACTTCAATAAAAAGTGGCAGGTTTAAACTAGTTTTATGGCAGCAACATATTTGTGAAATGATGAGGTCGTACAAGAGTTTTCCTCATGTGAGTTAAATGGTGACCTTCAAATATATAACTTGATGAGTGGCTGTGAATTGTAAAGAACGCCATTTCACAATTATGAACTTTATACATAAGAAGTCTGAAGATACCAAAGGGTCAATCAGATGCTGTAAATGGAAGGATAGACATTACAATGGCCAAATGAAAAAGTTCAATCAGTGATCTACAAAACACTTCACAAAATACTAAAGATCGAAAAACACAAACCCCACTAAAAATCGGGGGTAATCTTTGTGACGCAGCAGTTGTGTATAATTATCGATAACCGATGGTTGTAAGAAGAATTTGAAGATGGTCATCAGATTTTTGTGTTTAAAGTAAAGTGATTCCAATGTCAAATTAGCTGTCCACTCTAGATTCCCATTGTTTTTCAGCGACTTGCGGCAGGTATGTGGTTTTCTCCGGATACTCTTGTTTCCTCCACCAATAACATACTGCCACGATATAGATGACATATTGTTGAAAGTGGCGTTTACCACCATAAACCAAACCAACATTTACAAAAAATCATGAGTTATTAACGTTTCATCGTCAATTTTGATATTTTGATATTTGCACGTCCATACAAAGCCTCTTTCACTCACAATTCAATGAATAAGTCAAATTATGACGGCAAACTTTACATAGATGAGAAATAAAAAAAAACCAAAACAAAAAAACCAAAACAAAAACAACGTTGAATAAGATAATGATAAGTGATGTTGAAGGGTTAAAACAACTGATATTGATAATGAACGTAAAAAACAAAATAATCTAGATAGACAAATGATATGATTTATTAGAATTACATATCTGATTAATTCGGACAATAATAGAGAAAAATAAGCAATTACCGTTATGAACAGAAAGTCTACACAGTTATGGCCATCAATTCATCTAATATCAACAAAACAAACAGTCGCTTCTCATCATTACTCACTGAACAGACAAAAGGCCCACGACATATGATGTTGGATATTCACAGGGACACACATGTGGTGGATTCTAAACGGCTAATGGGATTCCAACTCGCCTCTCTTTATAGCTGAATCTCCAACGACAATACATATATAAACACACGACAAAACACTGCATATATTCGCTTCCACTCACAAAACCACAAACTATCATTATAATGAATGACAACATAAGCATGGACAGTGCAATGGCAGGACCAATGAATGCTCGTAGTTAACTGCCCACTAGCCATGACTGTATTCATTTGAACTTCACGTACTCTTTCAACGATAAGATCAATGCCTGTACCAAGTCAGAGCCATTGCGGTTTCCCAGTTTTCCGGTTGTTGACTGATTTTGTCTGTTTGTTGATTTATGAGTTTTGACTTTCCCTTTGGAAGATTGCTCGCTGTTCGGTAATTTTGTTATTACCCTTATCACATCAGTATAACAATAAAGATTGGGCCACAGTTCACGCCATCATATAAAATTTATACGAACTATTGCTTCTTCTAGTTTACGTATTACGTAACTTTCCAATAGTTTAAGGTCTTATTCCTTGTCGAACATTAAAATTCCTCAAAAGAAACAATACTAGTATATGTACTTTGTTTATTTGTATCTAGTTTATGTCACTTAAGGTCGTGATTGACCGAAAATATGTTTTATATGAACAGCACCATTACACAACAACAACGTATGGAGTTATATGACAGTACGAACTCCCTACACATAAAAACCAAGCTGAGATTATCTTGTGAAATGATAATTCTGTCCTGCTTCATATGGAGAACATGGGGTGAAATCCATCTATACTGTTGGTATATCTTACAAATAAAATGAAAAAAGCTTAAAATACTGTCGGAATATTTCTAAAATCGTAGACAGAGCCACAATCAGCATGCACAATTATTTGAAACTAACTACCTCAAAACTTTCCCCGATACATTCAAGAATAAAATGCCATAACTATCAACGTATTTAGTCTATTTAATAACTTTTCTGTTATTGTAAATTTTGTACTTTCGTTAGTAGAGTTAGATTATGAGTGTTCATGTGCCTTGCAAAAATCAACAATCTGCAGGCCATATAGACCTACTACAAGTCCCTTTCTATTAACAATCCCTTAAAATGCTGCTATGAAAGTTCAAATCTTGACTGACCACTTATATTCACTTGCAGCATTTCTATACTGAATACTCTTCTCAACATGTGGATAATTAATATAAGTGGTCGGTCAAGATTTCAACTTTCATAGCAATAATTTATTTTTTAAAGGTGTTACTAATAAGAAAAGGACTTGTAACAAGTCTACTGACCATCTTCATCACATACAGTTTAATTGATGACACATCGACATTGGTGGGAATAGAACCAGTTACCACTGGATCATGTCTACGACGGTAATTTGACTTTGATTTTATTCATAAAGTAATTAATATTAGTAAAAAATTACAACAAAAGCTGCATATATTTAGGAGGGGACGTCGTGATCGTATGATAGTTGGATTTACAACGACCCACGCAATCAATGCCGATCATCATTTGCGGCAGGTCAGTGATTTTCTCCCGTTTCCTCCAACAATAAAACTGACCGCCATGATATAACTGAAATATTGTTAAAAGTAGCGTTAAGCACCATAACCATGACTATGCTTAGGTTAAGGAAAAAATGATAATCCGGCTTGACGTCGTAGGAGCTGCCGTAGTGTACATTTAGTAACGCTTACATCTGACATCAGTGACAATCAACTCTAGAGTGTGATGATACTAGTAGATTTCGATCTGTGGTGAGCTGAATTCATTAAACAATTGCCGCGATTTGCGCTAGGTCAGTATCTTTTTTTCAGACGGGTACTCCAATTTCATCCACTAATACAGCTAACCGCCACGATAAAACTGAAATATTGTTAAAAGTAGCATTAAACACACATCACCTGACCATCACATTAAATGTTATTTACATTAATGCATATTATAAACTTGTAATTCATGAAGGATGCACAAATGTCATGTTCTTGAACAGAAACATATTACATCGTTATTTAGCAGGATTTGCTTGTTTTTTTCATGTGCAGCTATGTGACATTCTAAAGTTTTTGAAATGATTGCTCAATTGAAATATGTCTTCTGATTCAATACCAAACAATCGAACATCGCGCTAACAAATTCCAAAGTGTCTATTATCCCAACGCGTTAATAATGGTTTTAATGCTGTTAGCAGTTATTGATGCTTTAGAAATCTAAAATTAATTTATCCGTGATGGCTGCTTTAATCTATCGCTTTTGCATAAGTAATTGAATTAAGTATGCGTTCAATTCTTAACGGGTCAATATTTTCTACCTTTAGATGGAGTCGGTTTAATAACTACTAGCAGGAAATTGACTACCTCTATTGCCCGTGTTGATATCATTTCAAAAACAAGATTAATTATTTGTTTCTTTGTTTGAATGTGATCATGTGTTGTGTGCAATATTGAGTACCTTTTTGCATTAAGCAATTCAGTGATTGTGATCTGGTAGATTACAACATATGTAAAACCGTCATTAAACAAATTGTTACCGTCAGTCCACCTGTAATTAAGTGAATCGTTACAAGTTGACAGTTTCTTTGATCTTTTTGGATAATAAATCTTAATTTCCTCTTGAATGTCAAGAAAAGTGTAATAATAAATATCAACTTATTGGGTCTCCATGAAACAGTCATGAATAGGATAACATAAAGTCAATGGAAAACCTGGAATTCAGTAATAAGGTGACTTAGTCTGAATAAAAAACTTCCTTTATTTTGTTTCGTTGTTCATAGAACCATTCCTGATATTTCAGCTATCGTATATATCATTGATTCTACCTTTTTTAACTTAATGTAGCAAAGGTATTTTATGTAAAAACACAGGACATTTAATTTGTTTGTACCAGGAAGATTTCTACAAATCCTTTTTATTAAATCTCTTTATCTGTCTTTTTTAAATACAACATAATTGGTGTGAGCTGCCACTTAACAGGGATATTAGTTTTCATTTCATTAGCTGTTCAGATGACGTATCTTGGTCATGACTACATTTGTGACCGGCATCTGCCTCGACTGAAATGTTACCAAATATAACAACGAATTCATAATGTTTTTCAGACTTGACATTATTCTTTACTAGTTCGTGTTGCTCAATCTTTAGTTTTTTGTGTTGTGTGTTTATGATCATGATTTACGGTTCTGATAACCTTCAAACCTTTCTTACAAAACTTTTAATGATCGGTATTTTTTTTTGTGCTCTACCTTCCGATTCTTTTATATTGTAAATACTCACAAACACACACCTGTTTTTATCAATGTATCTTTATTATTACCGAATTTACTGTATATTCGATTGATTGATTGTTGCTTAACATACATCACCAAATATTCCACACATATTCAGACCGAATACAAATTTCAACAATATCCGAAAAATACATTTGCAGAAATGGGGGATGCATGGTTTAGCAGGTGCAATGACTTTTGACAGCCATTTGAAGGTATAGAGAGTTGATGGGAACCGTAAATGTAGCATTTTGTGTCGGCTCCTATTCATTAACCCTTTTTCGATGTCAACAAAAGATAATTTTAACGTGCAGGAAGTTTGATACTCTTTAAAAACGTTACCAACTTTGGTTCATTGTCTGGCTTTCTGTTATTATAACCTGGCAGCTCCACTCCATCGAGAGAGCACCCTCTATTCGCCACTTTAGGACTCATTGAGCAACTCCGTTGGTTGAGCGACGAGAAATTACCTTATTTACAGGGAATCTTCCGACAATTTTAATGATAAGACCAGACGATTCTTAAAAATTCTTGACATAATGTATTAAAAGAAATTTACAAATTGGTAGGGAGCTACAAAAACAGGATGAGCTAAAAAAAACAAAAAAAAACAGTTCGACTTCAACTGCAATCCCCTTTTCTAGTTTTCAATCAATGGATATTAAACTGTTTCTCTGTAAACCTGGTCCACGTATTTTATATTGACTTTTCGATAATTTAATCAGTACCATTTCTTTTTTAGTGATATTTGATTGTATTTTGCACTCATTTTAGGGTCAGCATATGAAATGTTCAACACTAGCCCTGTTGGCGTAAAACCTTCGAGAATATTGTTTGTGTTCAGACATCTAGAACCATGTATTTGACATAGAATGTACAACAATTACTTTGAGGTGAAACATTAGTGTGATTTCTTCCGAAATCCATTGTTCTGATTGGATAAAATTGAGTATGCAACTCATAATTGGTAGTTTTATGACCAGATGGGTTTGTTTTAAAGTAATGAAAACGTCGAAAAAAAATGTAATGCTCACGATACGTTACTGGAATAACCTTCATCGGGTATACTCAAAATCTAACGTGGAATAACCTTCATCGGGTATACTCAAAATCAAAATACTGGAAATCCAAATACGTTTAATATCTTTGGGTGGAAGTAAACCAAAGGTCTTAAACAGGATAGCCAAAATGGACTAAGTTCACCTATGGCTGAATGAGGAGAATCTTAGCTTTTATAATAATTACATTATTTAGAAACAGAAATTTATTTTAATTTCATATTTGATCATAATGCTCTTGTTGAAAGCTTGAAATTCACCAAAAAGGTGACCTATAGAACCATTCCATATATTTCAGATATCATATATAGCATTGATTCTTTTATCTAATACGCTGTAGCAAAGGTAGGTTATGTAAAAACATAAGACATTTAATTTGTTTGAACCAGGAAGATTTTCTTCCTATCCTTTTTAGTAAATCTCGCTATAAATTTCTTTTAAATAAAATGTAATTGACGTGACCTGTCACTTAATAGGGATATTAGTTTTAATTTCAATTGCTTTTCCGAGGACACATCATGCACTTGGTAGTGACTACATTTTGATCAGGTATCTGCCTCGACTGACATTTTTGTTCGTGACTACCTTTTGGTCAGGTATCTGCCTCGACTGAAATTTTGGTTCGTGACTACCTTTTGGTCAGACATCTACATCGACTGACATTGTTGGCTGTGACTACCTTTTGGTACGACATCTGCCTCGGCTGACATTGTTGGCTGTGACTACCTTTTGGTACGACATCTGCCTCGGCTGACATTTTTCCAAATATAACAACGAATGCATAAAGCTACTAAGACTTAACATTACATTTCTTAAATTCTGTATTGATCAATGTTTCGTTTTTTGTGTAACTTTTCATAGGTCATTATATGTCCTTTGTCCTTTTTCTTCTGATCATTGTATTGTATGCACGTCTTTGAAGTACGGTTTCTGGTTACACCTTTGGTATCTCGAAATGTATTTTTGCAAAACTGATAATGGTAGGTATTTCTCTGTTTGTACTCTACCTTCTGATTTACCTAGATTGTACCTACTCACAGACACACACCTGTTGCTTTAAAAGTACATATATCTTTATTATCACTCTCTATACTGTATATGTGAGTGATCGATTGATTGTTTGTTGCCAACTGTCCACCGGCAAATATTCAATGCATATTCACAACGAGGACCAGTGTCAACAATATCTTAACAAAACTATGCAGAAATGAGAGAAGGAATACACAACAGGGACAATACCTTTTGACTGGCACTTGAAAGGTATGGAGGGTTCTGTAGGAACGGAACATTGCGCATATTATTACGGCTATAATGTGTGTACTCTTTTTCGAAATCTAAAGGAGGTCTTTAGTATGCAGGGAGCATGGCACTCTCCAAACACGTTACCACTATGGTTCACGACCAGGTCTTCAGTATTATAATCCGACGCCCCATCCCCTATCTGTCACATTGGGACGCACTGAGCAGTTCTCCTATTGTCTTATTTACAGGGGTATGTGACAGTTAGATTGAAGTTTTCACCTCGGAGTTGTTTATAGTCGCCATCAGGAATTATGTCCTAATAAAAAAAAGGGAAACCTATAATAAACGAAATTAACAGCAGATATAACACATTAGAACGTAATTATAGCCCTTCCAGCATCACCTGATTTCCCCCTCTGATTTTGTAACAGCTGTTTATGCCTTTTGCTACTCTCGTTTGTTTTACCCTTTGATCCTTTGAACGGCTCATCACTTTGCTCTATTTGGAACTATTGAGGAAGCAATTTAGTATGATGTATGTATATCAAATATTTGGTTTATGAAGATATACTAGGTGTACAATTTAAGAATTAATTGAAAAGCAAACAAAAAATAACATACTGTCGGAACAGTTCCAAAATCCATACACACAAATGCTAATTTGACGTGCTTAGTGCATGCACTTCGATAAAAAAAAATTGCGGATTTAATATAACTTTATGAGTCCAAACCTCTCCCCTTAGTGAAATGGTGCGGTCATGCAGGTGTTTTACACATGTGAAATACCAACCCACACATTAATTATCATTAATTATCATTTAAAAACAAAATAGAGCACAATGCCTTCTGAAGATATAATACGTACACAATAGTCAACTTTGAACCAAAATATAATTCTCAATATTATCTTTTGTCATATTTGCGTAAGTGACAGAACATACTTGTTTTTAACAAGATGTTAATATCTTCCGAAAAAAAAACATTTTGCAAGACTAGATGATACAAATCTTTAAAATTTATCAACATAGAGGAGTAAAAGAAATATAAACCTATGTAGACAACTGAGAAAACAAGAACTTTATTGTGGTAGGTTTTACCAATAGTACACGTTAAACTACAATCCTGTTCTACATTTCAATAAACCGAGACCCACTCGCTTCTGTATGACCCTATTATTTTATGTTGAATACTCGACAACTTAATCAGTGCCATTTTTAGGTAATATTTGACTGCATTTTGCTGTCAATTCTGGATCGGTCCATGAAATGTTCAACAATAGTCATGTTGGCATATATACTTCGTGAATGCTGTTAGTACTCATTCAGCTAGAACTATGCATTTCCCATAAGATGCCAAACACTCACAATTGAAGTGAAATTTGAGTGCCATTTTACCTAAATCCGTTGTTCTGATTCCATAAAATTGATCAGGTAACTCGTCTTTGATACTTTTATGACAGTATGGCTTGGCTGTATTGCAATAAAAAGTGCCCGAGTGGCTCAATGAGCAACTCATACAAGCCTATCACCAATACGACGTGGGTTCGCGCCCGGCTTTGTAAATTATAAAAAGGTGCACTCGACTCGCAGTCACAAGTGATAAAGTTTACCAGTTGCTTGCCCAAGGTCAGTGGTTCTTCCGAGTACTCCAGCTTCTTCCACCACTAAAACTGGTCGCCATGATATAGATGATATTTTGTTGAAAGTGGTGTCAAAACACCAAAAATCAAACCAAATCATTAATGCAATAAAAACGCCAATGTCTAAGTTACTGGGCACGACACGTGTCTGAAATAACCTTCATCAGGTACGCTCATAGCTAAATGATAGGAAAGCCAAATAATTCTAAAAGTTTTGGGAACAAGTAAACCAAAGGGCCTACATATGATCACCTAAATCAGCTATTGTCACCTATACCCGAGGGAGGAGAACAAGTAAACCAAAGGGCCTACACATGATCACCTAAATCAGCTATTATCACCTATGTCTGAGGGCCTACACATGATCACCTAAATCAGCTATTATCACCTATGTCTGAGGGCCTACACATGATCACCTAAATCAGCTATTATCACCTATGTCTGAGGGCCTACACATGATCACCTA
>MJUT01008146.1:425891-440879 GCA_002080005.1 Gigantidas platifrons
CAGAAATCTAGTTTAACCCTGTCACATTGTATTGAAATGTCTGTACGAAGCCAGAAGATAGTGAATGATCATGTATATACGTGTTGTGCGTATCGATTTTGTCTCCATTTCTATATGTTTCAGATTGGATTTTGAAACTGTCCTGATGGAGTTGCATTGATTTCGTTTTCATAATTTTGGGGTAAATTTCGGTTGGAATTGTACTTTATTATATTTAGAAAACTGCCCATCATGAATTTAATGGCTTTCGCTCACTGTGAAGACTGTTTATGTTCAGAATAGGTCTATTGGTTTAGTTAAGATTATATTTCAAATGGACACCACCCCTCTTTCTGATATGCCGCGCCTAAAGATCTAACGTAACACAGAAAATGGAGAGCAGTTTAAGATTTATATATTAGATACTGAATTTAGTATTGTTTGACTACTATTTTACCTATTTTTTCCAGTATTGTTATAAATGCTGTTTTAGTGACAACCGGAACCATTGAACCGTAATGGAAGCGAGAGGTTGGCGCCGTAAAATCTAATTCAATCCACCATTTCTTTAGAAATGCCTGTACCAAGTCAGGGCCATTGCGGTTTTCCAGATTCCCGATTGTTGACTGATTTGTCTGTTTGTTGATTTACGAGTTTTGAATTTCCCTTTGGAAGATTGCTCTGTGTTCGGTAATTTTGTTATTAACCTTATCTAATTGACAATAGATTGTCTTCCTATGATATAAGATTATATGAAAATAAGTTCATTGCTACTTAAAGCGGGATAACTCCAGGATAAATATCAATACACAATAGTAGATTAGACATCAATATAATATCTCTGTAAGAGGGAAATGTCTCCTGACATCCAGGCATTATAAAGGAAAATGTTGTTTTTCTCACTTTTCGATAATTTCTGTAGTCAGTATTGATACACATATTTATTTGTTATACTCCCATGAAACTAACGGACCGTGTCGGTGGCATAATGGCTAGCGTGGTCGATTCCAGTGCGGTAGATCGTGGGTTCGAGTCCCGTTCGGGTCAAACAAAAGACTATAACATTGGTATTTATTGCTTCTCCGCTAAGCCCGCAGCATTAATGAGAAAGAACAAAGACTGGTTGGCTCGGAATCAGGATAATGCGTCCGAGGGGTGCGACATGTCTACCCGCAGACTGTTGTTTCAGTGAACTAGCACTATACAAATCCAGCTCAGCGTGCTGGTCTGGAACAAAGCAAACCTCATTATCATCATCATCAACATCTCATTGAAAAATAACTTGTATTCGCTATACTATAGCTGACAAATTGTTGAATTGGCGTTAAAGAACACTCATTCACTGAAATTAATGGCTATAAAAATAAGACATAGTTTGATATAGGTCATGCCCTGATTGTGCGATGTGGACAAATACGTGACATAAACGTAGTAATTGCTTGAAGAAGTGGCGATCCTTACAAGTACAACAATCCCCTGCATCAACCGCTACATCGGAACAACAGTTGATTTGACGTCGAGAAACAATATTCTGATTTCGAGAACATAGGGGGAATCTCCCATTAGTATTTTGATAATATAGTTATAAAAGAAACCAATGTTGTAATTGTTTCCTATTTATGTCTACGGTCATGACATTGTTCAACGGTACGAACATGTCAGATAACTACGGATATGTCACGTTTGTCGTAGTCACAGCCACGTTCTTCTTTTATCTTTTACTACCGGGTGCCACAAGTCGGGAAGGAAATGCCTTCTTTTCTGGGGAATAATTTTTAACTTCATCCATATATTTTTAGCTAGCAAAGCTTCAGGAGATAAACTAGATGAACTTGGATGAATCTTTATGTGCTAAAGTTTGAAATATGAGTGAAAAATGGTATCTAAAAATTAACATTTGAAGGATTCCCAATCCACCTTTGAATACATAATGCAAGCCACTGTACATATATATAATTAGTTATTTTTGCTTGGTTATTATCTTTTTTATTGTACTTTTGAATTGTCGATGTATATAGCGGACAGAGTTCCGGGACCTTACACACTTAGACCTTTGAGTCAAGTCCAGTATTTGAAAGAAGAAGTAATTAAAATCGTTACACCATGCACGCGTTCTAAATAAATAACGGAATACCCTCCATTTCTGACTCTGGTACTCTATCTACCGATGTAGTGTACAGCGGCTTTCATCGTATTAACTCCTTATCACCTGGTCACCCCGATTGTCTCCCCTTTTCTGATAATAAAAGCCTCACCTTGTGCTTGAATAACAGTCATTTTTTCAATCCGTTCTTCTAAACGAGCAACGGCAGATTTCAATGTCGCAATATAAATATCATGATCAGTTGAATTCCGGATGGATTTCATAAATGCTCCTTGGAGTAGAACAAATCCAACATACACCTGGACTGGGTTGCTCAAAACGTTGGTTAGTGTTATCCACTGGTTAAATCTAGTTATCCAATGGATACATTTAACCACCGGTTAATTTTTGTAGCTCAAATTTTATCCACTGGATAAAATGCCTTATCCGGTGGATAAAGTTAACCCCTCAACTTTGGCCGGATAAATATTTAACGATTGGTTAAATACGGCAAGACGACAGCAAAAAGAAAGAGTGTATCTGCATATTGAGTTGGATTTCGATGATAGAGAATTCCGGGATAGATTTAGATTATAGAGACACAGGGCCCGGGTGGCTCCATGAGTTAGGTAGCTGGAATACCTAACAACTCATACAATCCTATCACCAATACAGCACGAGTATGCGCCCTGCTTTGTAAATTAGAAAAAAAGGATGCACTTGACTCGCAGCCGCAAGTAATAAAGTTTACCAGTTACTTGCTCTTGGTCAGTGGTTCTCTCCGGGTACTCTGCCTTCTTCCACCACTAAAACTGGTCGCCATGATATAGCTGAAATATTGTTGAAAATGGCGTTAAAAACCAAAAATCAAATCAAATCGATCTATAGAGCCACAATTGTGCAGACCAAATCTTGAGTCTCATGCCATACCAGTAGACATGCAATTAAAACTTGCCCTGATATATTGCCTTGCACCAGGGAGTCCGATGAGAGTAATCGGTGATACAATGGGATATCATATTTCAAGTGTCTCGAGAGCATTAAGAGATGTCTCTAATGCTCTGTGTGATATATCTGGACAATATATCACCTGGCCCTCTACAGATTTTCAGAGGAACAGACTTAAAACAGGGTTTTATGACATTGTCCATTTTCTTGGCGTTGTAGGGGCAATTGACTGCACACATGATAGAAATACAGGCACCACCCTTAGACTATGAATACGCCTTTATTAATAGGAAGGGGTACTATTCTAAAAATGTACAGGGTGTGTTTGATCACACAGGTAATTTGTAATCTTAAGTTATTTAACCCCCTTTTCCGTTCGATACCTATTCCATGAAATACCGGTATATAGGTTTTCAAATATAAATAACAGGAAGGTTAATGTGCAAGATAACTGGCAACCAACTCCACTTTTTGTGTTCCTGTGGTTTAAATAATGTGATGTTATTTTAGGATTCCACTTTTATTAGAAAATACATTGTAAATTGGATTTTAAAACAAATTAAAGTGTAAATCACCAGAAAATGAAAACTAGCCGAAAGATTATGCCTAGAAATTGCCACGCCTTCTGGTTAAAAAATAATCAAAATCCGTTGAAAAACGCCTTCAATTTTTTTTCTTTGAAACCATGTACCCTATATAGACGGACCGACAGTAATAAATATCTTAAAATAATAGTTTCTTGTTAACTATGCACTTTTTTATTGGTCTAAATATAATGCTAAGAGATGGCAAGCCGCAGCTACATATAGACTTCAAAACCCAATAAAGAGGGATCAACAAATATCCTTAAACGTGAAAGTAGCGAATCTGTATCCCGTATTTGCAAATTTTGAACGGGTGTATATAGTTGGCTAGAAAGGGGTGCAACATGCATTCATTATTTTGTATTATAAAAGTACCTGTGTTTTTTGAATATTGAAGAATGAAAATTGATGGTATATCCATAACTGACATAATAATTTCTTGGAAAGTACAGAGAAAATGTAAAAAGACTATCCCTTTCAGGGACGGATCCAGGGGGGGGGCGCCTAAAATTGGAAAAAATATGATTTTTTTTGCGTAAAATCGTGATTTTTCACACGAAATACCCCAAACATTTTCGCGTCTCCCTCCGCTCCGCGCGTTTTTTTTAAGTGCCCCCCCCTTACTTGAAATCCTGGACCCGCCCCTGCCTTTCCTATTCTGATATGTCTTTAGTGCATCGGTGTGAAGTTCTACGATTTTTTGTGTCACTTCACTTGGCGCTGGCAAAGCTGGACCTTCTACTGTCTGATTGAGGCTCATACTAGTTACTTCAGCCTTCAACTTGGCCGTAGAACATACTCTTCCCCAATTTTCCTTGATTTGCTCTACCGATCTTTTTTCTTTGCCCACCCGCCCTTGCATTCACAGTCTGTGATCTCTTTCCACACTTTTACCTGCTCTGCATTTGTTAGAACACTCGTTTGTTTTGACCTAATTATGGTTATGTTTTCTCCACAAGCTCACATAATTAAACCAAGTCAGCCTTGAAGAAATTTTCACCTCTCCGTCTTTTTTTGTTGTTGTTGAGCAAACGTTTTCTGACATTGTTTTACAAAGAATACTATGGAATTATGGGATATTATCCACTGGTTAAGCTACTTAACCACTGGTTAGTTAACCACAGCACTATCCAATGGTTGAGCAACGTAAAATTGTCCACCGGATACGGTACCACTGGTTAGCAATTTTATCCATTGGTTAGCCTAACCAATGGATAAAAATAACCAGTGTTTTGAACAACCCAGTCCTGTAATGTAAGTGCCATCATCTTTACGTTAGACAGATATATATTTTTTTCGCTTGAACGCGAGTTAAATAATTCAAATAAGACCAACGCCTGCTCATTAACAGATCAGAACTACGAAGTAAACTGTATATTTGATAACCCTCTTCAATATAACTTAAAAATAAGATATTATTTGAGAACGTACGTAACTATGTCAAGTATCTATTCAAACTTATGCATCTAATTTGAAGTGTATGCATTTCTGTTCATATAATATTACACTTAATACCAGTAATAATATTTGTTGAGGTGACCAAGGGATACTCTGTCATTCATTTGTTACTGTGACGTACAAAATATTAACTGGATATATTGTCACCTTGAGTTCGTCGTCTTCATCCAGCGGCTTTTCAAACAAGTTTTCTTATTCACTGATGTTGAGTGTGTGATCCGTTGTAATGGACAATTTCCGCTCATTCTCTATTATCTCCCATTTTATTTCTTGAAAACCAAACTTCCAACGCCCATAGCTCCACCAAACATCCAAGGCCCATAGCTCCACCAAACATCCAAAGCACATAGCCCCATCAAACATCCAAAGCCCATAGCTCCACTAAACATACAAAGCCCATAGCTCCACCAAACATCCAAGGTCCATAGCTCCACCAAACATCCAAAGCCCATAGCTCCACTAAACATCCGAAGCCCATAGCTCCACCAAAGCCCATAGCTCTACCAAACATCCAAAGCCCATAGCCCCACCAAGCATCCAAAGTCCATAGCTCCTACAAACATCAAAAGCCCATAGCTCCACCAAACATCCAAATCTCATAGCTCCACCAAACATCCAATGCCCATAGCTCCACTAAATATCCAAAGCCATAGCTCCACGTGAACTCCAGTGCAATCTTTTTAACTACATTTTCATTTATTTTTTGTAACCTTTATCTCGCTATGTATTTCACAGGAAATGTATGTCTATTAACTTAAAAACAAGACAGCCAATGATCAGGTCTTGGTGGTGTTATAGAAATTCCATTTTTTATGTTTTAATCGGAAATTAAATATTGTCTTAATAGCAAGGCAAAGTTTAACATATCGAAACATTATGATATCTCTACTTTATTAACACGATGGGTGTCACTAGTGGAGCAGAAACTGCCTACCCTTCCGGAGCACCTCAGTTCACCCCCGAATTTTGGTCTGGTTCGTGTTAATCCATCTTTAGTTTAAACTCTATGTTTGGTAGATCGTTCTTTGTCCTTTTGCACAATTTTCGATTGGCCATTGTGTTGTCTGCTCTTCTTCGATATAGGGAATATAATTACCACTTTGGTATCTTTAAACTCTTCTTTCTCTGAAACCATTGCACGATTTTGAAATCAAATTTGACATTGGTGTTCATTGTCATCAGATAAGGCTAATGTTTTTGTGTCTGTCTTATATACAATTTGGACTCACCATCATCTGCACCACATTGAANTGCGGCGGTTTGGGTACATAAAGCTAGTTTAACCCTGTCACATTGTATTGAAATGTCTGTACGAAGCCAGAAGATAGTGAATGATCATGTATATACGTCTTGTGCGTATCGATTTTGTCTCCATTTCTATATGTTTCAGATTGGATTTTGAAACTGTCCTGATGGAGTTGCATTGATTTCTTTTTCATAATTTTGGGGTAAATTTCGGTTGGAATTGTACTTTATTATATTTAGAAAACTGCCCATCATGAATTTAATGGCTTTCGCTCACTGTGAAGACTGTTTATGTTCAGAATAGGTCTATTTGTCTAGTTAAGATTATATTTCAAATGGACACCACCCCTCTTTCTGATATGCCGCGCCTAAAGATCTAACGTAACACAGAAAATGGAGAGCAATTTAAGATTTATATATTAGATACTGAATTTAGTATTGTTTGACTACTATTTTACCTATTTTTTCCAGTATTGTTATAAATGCTGTTTTAGTGATAACCGGAACCTTTGAACCGTAATGGAAGCATGAGGTTGGCGCCGTAAAATCTAATTCAATCCACCATTTCTTTAGAAATGGCTGTACCAAGTCAGGGCCATTGCGGTTTTCCAGATTCCCGATTGTTGACTGATTTTGTCTGTTTGTTGATTTACGAGTTTTGAATTTCCCTTTGGAAGATTGCTCTGTGTTCGGTAATTTTGTTATTAACCTTATCTAATTGACAATAGATTGTCTTCCTATGATATAAGATTATATGAAAATAAGTTCATTGCTACTTAAAGCGGGATAACTCCAGGATAAATATCAATACACAATAGTAGATTAGACATCAATATAATATCTCTGTAAGAGGGAAAAGTCTCCTGACATCCAGGCATTATAAAGGAAAATGTTGTTTTTCTCACTTTTTCGATAGTTTCTGTATTCAGTATTGATACACATATTTATTTTTTATACTCCCATGAAACTAACGAACCGTGTCGGTGGCATAATGGCTGGCGTGGTCGATTCCAGTGCGGTAGATCGTGGGTTCGAGTCCCGTTCGGGTCAAACAAAAGTCTATAACATTGGTATTTATTGCTTCTCCGCTAAGCCCGCAGCATTAATGAGAAAGAACAAAGACTGGTTGGCTCGGAATCAGGATAATGCGTCCGAGGGGTGCGACATGTCTACCCGCAGACTGTTGTTTCAGTGAATTAGCACTATACAAATCCAGCTCAGCGTGTTGGTCTGGAACAAAGCAAACCTCATTATCATCATCATCAACATCTCTTTGAAAAATAACTTGTATTCGCTATAATATAGCTGACAAATTGTTGAATTGGCGTTAAACAACACTCATTCACTGAAATTAATGGCTAAAAAAATAAGACATAGTTTGCTATAGGTCATGCCCTGATTGTGCGATGTGGACAAATACGTGACATAAACGTAGTAATTGCTTGAAGAAGTGGCGATCCTTACAAGTACAACAATCCCCTGCATCAACCGCTACATCGGAACAACAGTTGATTTGACGTCGAGAAACAATATTCTGATTTCGAGAACATAGGGGGAATCTCCCATTAGTATTTTGATAATATAGTTATAAAAGAAACCAATGTTGTAATTGTTTCCTATTTATGTTTACGGTCATGACATTGTTCAACGGTACGAACATGTCAGATGACTACGGATATGTCACGTTTGTCGTAGTCACAGCCACGTTCTTCTTTCATCTTTTACTACCGGGTGCCACAAGTCGGGAAGGAAATGCCTTCTTTTCTGGGGAATAATTTTTAACTTCATCCATATATTTTTAGCTAGCAAAGCTTCAGGAGATAAACTAGATGAACTTGGATGAATCTTTATGTGCTAAAGTTTGAAATATGAGTGAAAAATGGTATCTAAAAATTAACATTTGAAGGATTCCCAATCCACCTTTGAATACATAATGAAAGCCACTGTACATATATATAATTAGTTATTTTTGCTTGGTTATTATTTTTTTTTATTGTACTTTTGAATTGTCGATGTATATAACGGACAGAGTTCCGGGACGTTACACACTTAGACCTTTGAATCAAGTCCAGTATTTGAAAGAAGAAGTAATTAAAATCGTTACACCATGCACGCGTTCTAAATAAATAACGGAATACCCTCCATTTCTGACTCTGGTACTCTATCTTCCGATGTAGTGTACAGCGGCTTTCATCGCATTAACTCCTTATCACCTGATTGTCTCCCCTTTTCTGATAATAAAAGCCTCACCTTGTGCTTGAATAACAGTCATGTTTTCAATCCGTTCTTCCAAACGAGCAACGGAAGATTTCAATGACGCAATAGAAATATCATGATCAGTTGAATTCCGGATGGATTTCATAAATGCTCCTTGGAGTAGAACAAATCCAACATACACCTGTAATGTAAGTGCCATCATCTTTACGTTAGACAGATATATATTTTTTCGCTTGAACGCGAGTTAAATAATTCAAATAAGACCAACGCCTGCTCATTAACAGATCAGAACTACGAAATAAACTGTATATTTGATAACCCTCTTCAATATAACATAAAAATAAGTTATTATTTGAGAACGTACATAACTATGTCAAGTGTCTATTCAAACTTAGGCATCTAATTTGAAGTGTATGCATTTCTGTTCATATAATATTACACTTAATACCAGTAATAATATTTGTTGAGGTGACCAAGGGATACTCTGTCATTCATTTGTTACTGTGACGTACAAAATATTAACTGGATATATTGTCACCTTGAGTTCGTCGTCTTCATCCAGCGGCTTTTCAAACAAGTTTTCTTATTCACTGATGTTGAGTGTGTGATCCGTTGTAATGGACAATTTCCGCTCATTCCCTATTATCTCCCATTTTATTTCTTGAAAACCAAACTTCCAACGCCCATAGCTCCACCAAACATCCAAGGCCCATAGCTCCACCAAACATACAAAGCACATAGCCCCATCAAATATCCAAAGCCCATAGCTCCACTAAACATACAAAGCCCATAGCTCCACCAAACATCCAAGGCCCATAGCTCCACCAAACATCCAAAGCCCATAGATCCACTAAACACCCGAAGCCCATAGCTCCACCAAAGCCCATAGCTCTACCAAACATCCAAAGCTCATAGCTCCACCAAGTATCCAAAGTCCATAGCTCCACCAAACATCAAAAGCACATAGCCCCATCAAATATCCAAAGCCCATAGCTCCACTAAACATACAAAGCCCATAGCTCCACCAAACATCCAAGGCCCATAGCTCCACCAAACATGCAAAGCCCATAGCTCCACTAAACATCCGAAGCCCATAGCTCCACCAAAGCCCATAGCTCCACTAAATATCCAAAGCCATAGCTCCACGTGAACTCCAGTGCAATCTTTTTAACTACATTTTCATTTATTTTTTGTAACCTTTATCTCGCTATGTATTTCACAGGAAATGTATTTCTATTAACTTAAAAACAAAACAGCCGATGATCAGGTCTTGGTGGTGTTATAGAAATTCCATCTTTTATGTTTTAATCGGAAATTAAATATTGTCTTAATAGCAAGGCAAAGTTTAACATATCGAAACATTATGGTATCTCTACTTTATTAACACGATGGGTGTCACTAGTGGAGCAGAAACTGCCTACCCTTCCGGAGCACATCAGTTCACCCCCGAATTTTGGTCTGGTTCGTGTTAATCGATCTTTAGTTTAAACGCCATGTTTGGTAGATCGTTCTTTGTCCTTTTGCACTTTTCGATTGGCCATTGTGTTGTCTGCTCTTCTTCGATATACGGAATATAATTACCACTTTGGTATCTTTAAACTCTTCTTTCTCTGAAACCATTGCACGATTTTGAAATCAAATTTGACATTGGTGTTCTTTTTCATCAGATAAGGCTAATGTTTTTGTGTCTGTCTTATATACAATTTGGACTCACCATCATCTGCACCACATTGAATTTCCCTGTTTGGCTCACAGAAACCTAAATGTGATCAGAAATGAAATAATAGGTGCTCTACTATAGTTCCTGTAAAGGAACAAATTTGCAAGGTTTCTGTTGAGTGGTATATGAGCAGCTACAGATAAGTGATGTACCACATAAGACAAACAAAATAAAACGTGCACACTTCATGTCCTGAAATACATTAAGTGTAATTGTTTTCTGTCCATTGGTTTAGTTTAGCGGATTTCTTAAATAAAGTATGGTGATGACGATCAAAGCGGGCGGAGACGCAAGACGGCAGACATTGATATATATATTTCGACTGCTACCCTGGCATAACAAAGCCATCAGTATATTGATTAACTCAGGTTTATATTTTACAAAATAATTTTTTGTTCACTAAATAATATGTTTTCGATGTATTTTTAGACATACCTAGTTGTTTCCCTTTATACTGTTCTAACAGTTAAAATAGGTTAATTCATGGTTCCTTGTCTATAACGGGATCCACAAAAAATGTACGATGCTATATTTCGACAGGTTCCAGGTGAAACAGCAAAATTAAATAATAAGAAAGACCCCTCCCTCCATCAGGAAAACATTCGCAGTCAAACATTCATATACATTACTTCTGTCAGAGAAAACGAGGTACAGGTTCCTAATAAATAAACAAAAACATCAGATATTTTTTTCAACTGTCAGAAAAAACCTTCAAATTGGTAGCCATTTATAAACATAATGGCCCCTTTACACTTCCAAGCGTCGGGTTTAAATAGGACATACCCGTCAGATCAAATTATATGTTCATTCTACCTTACATACAATTCCCCAATAACCGCTTGTACCCAGGGCTGAAGAGCCGGAGATACAACGGCCTAATTGTTATGCCACCGCACTTTTGTTAGCAAAAACATTTAAATGAAAATGCTGGATTATTAGCAAGAAAACAAATACAAAATTGTCCAGTCGGGAGTAAGAGTTAAAACTCATTGAAACCAATGTGATTTGTGAGATCTCACAGCATCGCATTAGAGTACATATGTTATCTTGACCGATACAATGTCACATGATTTCTTTGTATCTAATCAACGTTCGTTTACGTACCATCGTGCTGGTAAAGAAGGAAAATGGCAACCCCATAGGATTAGGGATATGGTGTTACACGACACTTTCAACAATAGTTCAGTTATATCGTAGCGGTCAATTTTATTTGTGGAGGAAACCGGAGTACCCTTTAAAAACCACCGACCTGCTGCAAGTCATTGACAAACTTTATCACATAATGTTGCATCGAGTACGACTCGTCATGATCGTGATTCGAGTATCCACCTTTATTTGTGAGAGACACTCATTTGCATATGTGGTTGTAAATCTAACTACCATACGATCACGATGACGATGGCAAGTCTATTGTTGTGCAGTTTGGTTATAATTCATGCAATATATGCACAAATACTGATTGCTTTATGAGTGACAAACATATCAGAATTGCATAATAAAATGAAAAGTAATATCACATAGTCAGAACAATTGCAAAATAAAATATCAAAACCGTATAAAGAGGCGAATTCGATAGCTTTAACTCACTAATACATGACCACCCATTTTCCTGGCTTGGTACAGGCACTTCAATAAAATATAGCGGTATCAAACTTTTTATGTGCCCAAACCTCCCATCTTAGTAAAATGATGATGTCAAGTATTTTTCACATGTTAATGATCAACCAGTGATAATTTTTTGTACAATATGGTTTTAACAAATGAAATGTTATCAAGATTAATTGATTGATTGATTATTGTCCAACGTCAAATGACCGATATATCAACTCTGGGTTCTAGTGGTCTTCGGGTTTCTCGATCTATTGTTTCCTGTGTAGCGTTTTGTAGATCGTTGTATCTCCTTTTTCTTTTGAACATAGCCGCATCGGTGGCTTGGTGGTTTGCATGATTGCCTCTAGTGCGGGTAGGTCGTGGTTTCGAGCTCCGGTCGGGTCAAATCAAAGACTATAAAATGGCTCGGAATCAGAATAATGTGTCCGGATGGAGCGACACGTCTACCCACGGACTGTTGTTTCGGTGAGCTAGCACTATAATAAACCAACCCAGTGTATTGGTCTTGTACAACGCGTATCTCGTTATCATCTGATTGAAAATCAACTTGTCCTCTCTATGACATGGCTGAACAATTGCTGCATTGGCATTAAATAACAATCACACACCCACTCAGGCACTCTTTTGACCATTGTCTTCTTTGTTCCTCGATTTACGGCTTCTGATTACCGCTTTTGGTACTTTCAAACTTGTCAGACTTTCAGAGAACAATGTAACCAAACAAAATATCAGAAGTTGTGTGAATGATTTGCGGTAGAATAACTACAGGGTATATATTTGATTATTGCCGTTAAGATGGTTTCATCGGCATCAGTTTGATTACTGGTGCTATGATGGCGTCATTGGCAACGGTTTGATTAATTGTGCTATGATGGTCTCATGGGCGATAGCTTGAGCTATATTGGTGTCATGGGTAGCGAGTTGGTTACTTGCGCTAGAATGGCTTCGTGAGTGGTGGTTTGATTATACCATAGTCCATTTTTATCTAACATTTCAAATGATGACTAAAGACTTCGGCTGCCTAAT
The DNA here is from genome assembly GCA_002080005.1 of Gigantidas platifrons. Lineage (NCBI taxonomy): Eukaryota > Metazoa > Mollusca > Bivalvia > Mytilida > Modiolidae > Gigantidas > Gigantidas platifrons. The sequence goes on from MJUT01008146.1 coordinate 438,763, forward strand.
ATTACAGATATGACAAGAAGAACTTGAAGATACCAAAAGGGTAATCAGAATCCGCATATCGAAGAAGAACAGATAACACTATGGCCAAATGAAAATTTACAAAAGAACAAACAACGATCTAAAAAACATATACATCAAGCTAAGGATCGAGTAACGCCAACCCCACTAAAACCAGGCGGTGAACCATGGTTCCCTGGAAGGGTAAGTAGTTCCTGCTCCACTAGTGGCATGCCGGTTATATATGCTTTGTGTTCAGGTCAAGCAAAGGACTAACTCATTGTTCTTTTTAACAACAGTCCTCACTCAGCAATATGTACAGGTCGGCATGTTACCTACATATGGAAGACAAGAATCATACTACGAGTAGAGGTTAGCGTCAACAAATCTAGTTTACCCTCTTTCCTTTAATTGTGGCAGGACAGTAGATTTAGTAGTCATGTTTATATGTTAGGTGTATTGATTTTACATCGGAAAACGTGATTTTGTGGAACTGTTGATGGTGTGATATTTTTTGTTTTACATTTTAATGCATTTGTCATTATGTAATATGTTAAATTATGTTCCGCAGGGAGTCCGGTTTTAATCTCTATTCATCATAAAACCATATGGAATATAACCAAATGGAATGAACATTCATCTAAAGTTGGAGTTTGTTCAGGGAAACAATTACCGTGATTTTTTCTCAATTTAAAAACTGTGGAATGAATTATCTAGTGGACATTTACATACTGTATCTGGATCAATACCTTAGGTGGTTATCAAAAGCAACTTAGAGGCATACATTGCAAGAAGAATGTGAAGAACCAAAGTGGTAATCAGTAGCCGAAAATCGAAGATGGACAGACAATACAATGGCTTAAAGAAGAAGGACAGACAATACAATGGCTTAAAGAAGATGGACAGACAATACAATGGCTTAAAGAAGAAGGACAGACAATACAATGGCTTAAAGAAGATGGACAGACAATACAATGGCTTAAAGAAGATGGACAGACAATACAATGGATTAAAGAAGATGGACAGACAATACAATGGCTTAAAGAAGATGGACAGACAATACAATGGCTTAAAGAAGATGGACAGACAATACAATGGTTTAAAGAAGATGGACAGACAATACAATGGCTTAAAGAAGATGGACAGACAATACAATGGATTAAAGAAAAATGACAAAAGGATCAAAGAATGATCACTACACAGAAAACTGAAGATTGAGCAACAGGAACTGTACTAAAAACCAGGGTTGCTCAGGAATGATATCTGAGTATCAATTTATCTGTTGCAGTGGCCGTCTTGGATTCCTGATTTTTCAATAATAGTAGAGCGTTACATAAAGAGCTCTCTCACCTTCTCACATTCACCATTAAGTGGAAATCTTTAAAACTGAAACTAATCAGAATGTATGCTTTGCTAAGTTCACATCACATGATTTAATTAAGGAAATATTACAAAGTGAATATATTCATGTATATAATACATTGTTTGCTGTATTTTTCGCTGCATAAATGTTACCACCCATTAGAAATCTACAGTTCGTTAATCAGCATTCCAGTAAATGCACTTTTGCCAGCATTTGCAACATAGAAATAATTTGTACCATACACATTACTGGTTTGGATCCAGACATGATCACCTTTCCTCACTTTACACAACACCACTTTTGTTCCGGAAATGTTCCCGGCAGAAGAGCTCAAGGCAATATGGAGAGTTTCTTTTATAACGTTGTAAACCCTCAGTTCAGTCTCTGCAAGGTTACTGCTGGTGGTTATCGTTGTCCAAGAAAACCGGTAAATCCCAGACACAGGAGCAACAAATATACCATCTCCAGAGTTGAAATGATTTGCCTCGTTTACAGATACTTCGTCGAACTTTACTATGGAGTTTTTGTTTAAAGTGATTGTTTGTGACAATCGAACAAAAAACGACATTGGTCTGTATACATTTTGTCCTGCAAGTAAAGAAATATTTGAAGAACAAAATATGCTAAATTTTCTACAAAAGGGATGGTACCATTGGCTATGACACCTATCTTTCTTAACTGCTACAGGGAAGGCAACTAACAGGATATACATTAATTAACATTTCACAATGTTTACATTTGTACTCAGACTTGTTAC